>RJWM01048763.1:0-11397 GCA_004363535.1 Dasyprocta punctata
TTCGTTATTGAGCGGGAACAATTAATACTCATATGATTGGATCAATCTTGCATGTCTATATCTGTTAATGTAAGAAACCATTTTAAAGATAACGATGCGCAAATTGCAACCATTGTCAAGCTTCTATCTTCCGGCTTTGTAAACCTGCAATGTTGTGTATTTACGCTAGTTGTTTGCTTGTCTCCTTTGCTTGTTGTTTGTACTATATATGTCGTTTTTTTTGTTGTTGTTGTTGTAGTTTTTGTTTGTTTTGTTTTTCTTCGCTCAAATAAAATTTAAAAAAAAAAAAAAAAGAAGGGAGAAAGACAGAGACAGGGGAGGGCAGGAGAGGTAGAGCCAGAGGAAACAGACAGATGGAGACAGGTTTCTCAGACACAGCCCTGCTGAGGCCTCAGCTCAGAACAGGGTGGGGCAGCCCCTCACCACCTCCTTCTCTCCAGGACAGCTCCCTGCCACACCCTCCCTCTCGGTGCAGCCGGGACCCACGGTGTCCTCAGGAGAGAATGTGACCCTGCTGTGTCAGTCACGGATTCCGATGGACACTTTCCTTCTGTCCAAGGGGGGAACAGCCGATATCCCACTGCGTCTGAGATCAGAGTCCCAAGCTCAGCTGTCCCAGGCAGAATTCTCCATGGGAGCTGCCAGCTCAGCCCTCAGGGGGACCTACAGGTGCTATGGCTCTCAGAGCTCGTCCCCCTACCTGTTGTCGCACCCCAGTGACCCTGTGGAGCTCGTGGTCTCAGGTGAGGAACACTGGACGCCATCAGTCTGGGCACAGGGTCCTTGTGGCACTGCTCCGAGGACAGCTCTGGCTGGGATCAGAGCTCAGCATCCTAAGGCAGGTCAGCCAGAGGGGAGCACCCCCCCCCTCCAGGGAGCAGGAGGGCGGCTGGGTCCTCTCAGGCACGGCCACTGCACCACATCATTGCGCTGGTGGAGGCTCCAGGTAGACAGCAGAAGTGTCACAGTAAGGCCACAGGGCAGATGGAGAAGAGTGAGTGGATACCGGCTCCACGGGGGCAACCCCAGCCCCTCACCTGCCCCTCGCCTATTCCCACGATCCTCTAGGTCCCCATCCCCCACCCTCAGTGCCCAACTCCACAGCAGGAGTCTCGGGCTCTGTCCCAGTGTCCTGGGTCCAGGCTGTCTGGAGACGCTCACCCACCTCAGTCCTGGTTCCAGCCCCAGACCTCCTGGTGTCCGAGGGCCTGAGGTTCAGATAGAGATGGAAACATACACATCAGGCTCCTAGTGCTCAGAGTTGGGGGGCCACCTGAGGGTTAAGGGTGCAATTGCTGGGCTCCAGCCTGGTGAGGAGCATTCAGTGAAGTGGGGGACAAACAACTCAGCCTGTACTGCACCACCCCACCCCAGGACACCCTGAGGATTGGCCACGCAGCCCCCCAGAGTCAGGAGCACCAGCTGAGGATGGTGAGTGAGGGCGCTGCTGGGAGGGGTCTGGGCAGTAGCTGAGTTGTGGGGCTGCTGCGGCCTCCTCTGGAGATGCTGACTCAGACCAGCCCCTCCTGTGTGGGCCTCAGTTTCCCCAGGTGTAGAGGAGAGGCCTGGCCCTGACCTTTAAGTTCCCCTCAGTTCTGACCTTGCTGTGACCCCTGGAGAGGCAGCCTCCCATGGGCTCCTCCAGGTTGTGACTCTGCAGGGGTCCTGTCCCCTGTGCAGTGACGGTGACAGTGACAGTGGGGAGGGAGCCAGGCAGAGCAGATTCAGATTCTCTCCCTGCAGCTCAGGGGCTCAGCTCTGGTGGGAGAAGGAGGCTGGGAGTCAGACTCCCCGGGCTCAGTCCCCACCTGCCCCTTCCTTCTGTGTCACCCGGGCCCAGGATTCACCCTAGGTGGCACCGCCCAGGTCCCCTCATGACTCCATGTTTCTGTGAGGGTCTCTGTCTCTGTCACCTCTGAGCCTACAAGGTCACTCTGTGTCCCATCCCCAGCACGGGTCAGAGACCCCAGGATGTGGTGGCAGTGGAGGGGAAGGTCCACAGGGGAGCGTCCCCCCATGAGGAGGCTGATGCAGGCTGGAGCTCCCTACACAGACTCCCACCCTGACGTCTCCCACGGAGCTAATGGGCAGGGAGAGACCAAGGGGACACAGGTGAGATGAGAGGAAGTGGGACTGGACTGAGGGAGAGGACAGGGCCCAGCCCTCTCCTCCTGATGTCCCCACTGCAGAGTCAGCTCCTCTGCTGTCCCAGCACCTCAGCAATGGCCCTGCCCGCATGGGTGGGGAGACACTTTCACCTGACCCCCAGGAGTGCCGGATGCATAGCACCGCTGTATGCAAATTTCAGGGCAGGATCAGTCTCCAGAGGAGCAGGGAGGGGGACACTGGGGGAGCCCCGTGGCTTCCTGGGGCTCTGAGGACAGGGTGACCGCTGCCCTGTGGTCAGAGGGGTGGGGGTGTCTGAGGTCCAGGCAGGAAGCAGGGCCCTGGTGGGCAGAGGGCAGCCTCTGGGGTCCCACTGTGGATGAGGCCGAGCCCCCAGCACAGCTGCTCCTGTAGAGAGAAGCACCTGGCTGCGGGCACCACTGGGCACGGGCCCTCCTGAGTCACCTGGGGCCTCTGTGCTCAGTACACACCTGAGACTCGGGAGGGGCCGGCGCTGCTCCCCGGGTCACTGGGGTCCCCATCCAGCACGGCACCTGTGAGATCCTGTTTGAGTCATTGTGCATTTCCTGTTTACACTCCTGTGCTGTTGCTCTGTTTTCGGAAATGTAAAGCGATTGTTTTCTGAAATATATTTAGACACATACAGATTTATACCTTAAATGCAATTAACTGCACTTCTGTTTTCACAGGAATAGATTACATTTGTATATGAATTATAGAGAATAATACCTTAATATCACATTTGATCTAAGAGGTTTAAATTGAGTTTTATTAATGCACTTTAGAAATATTCCAAGGTTGTATTCAGAAGAATTATTAACATTTATAAGGAATTTTTAAATTTGTCAACTCATTTGATTATTTCTGAGTAGTCTGTTTATATTTTCTGAATAATAACACTATTTACAGAAATGATATTGATTTAGGTTAATCCTTTTACTCTACTAATGTTTCATTCTCCCCTGTCCTCTAGCTTTCCAAACAATCTCTTCAGATTACAGAAAAAAATTATGTCAAGTACACTGAAATAGAGATTCTGTTTCCTAAAACATGAATTAGACACCAAAGTTCTTGCTTCAAGTATGTATGTAGGGTGTTATACATGTATCCACAATAATCTGAGTATGCACAAATGGGTAATTTTTCATATATCCAGCTGTATTTATGTTTGGTATCTACAGCTTTTCATTCATATTCTCAATTTTGTTCCACCGATACATTTGTCCTTGTTTATTATCGGTCTTTCAACTTAGATTTTCACTGTGAGAAGTAGAAGCTGTTTCCATGAAGCCCTCGTACTACTGCCATATAGAACACACACTCACCTGTCCATGCGAGTACCTGTGTCTGTGTGTGTACTGCACTGCAGGTGTTTCTAACTGTGTGATGATGAGTTAGCAGTAATCACAGGGAAGATGAGGACCCAGGGGACCCATTTGGCTGGGTGGTGAAGGGGGGTCATCCCAGACTTTACCCTTTGTGTTGTTGATGCTCTGGGGCCCTGAGGACCAGCCCTCACCCCTGGACCCCAAGTCCTCAGCTGGTGGGTTAGGAAACTCCTCTCCAGGGGAGTTCGTTCACATCATCCTGTGTCCCACACTGAGCACAGAGCTCACAGGGCTTGGCTACTTAGGAACTGGAGATCACTGTTGTCATGAGGCCTAGGCTGTTTCACTTCAACTAAATTTTGCTCCAAAGGGACTCAGACACAAGTCCTAAACTCATGCAGCAGGTGAAGCTGGTGAATCTAGGTGACCAGAGGTGACACTGCTGTAGCTAGCAAGGACTCATTAAGACTCTGCATCACCTTTGTCCTGATAGTGAGACACAATTACATGCTGCTGGGGAAAGGCTCCTGTCTGTTCAAAGCTTCACAGGTCACACTCGTCTTCCTTAGTTCTCAGGAGCAGCTGAGACCATCAGCCCCTCCCAGAATAATTCAGAGCCCAAGACTGGTGAGGAAGGAGAATCCTGTTATGAGACTGGACACAGGGGTCCAGTCATGTCCAGGAGCACAGGTGGACACGCAGGGACCAGGGGAGGTTCTGGTCTGTCCTGACCTCTGTGACCTCTTTGTCCCCACCCCAGCCTCACAGCCCCAGGACTACACAGCGGGGAATCTCATCCGGATGGGCCTGGCTGGCCTGGTCCTGGTGGCCCTCGGGATTCTGCTCTTCCAGGCTCTCAGCAGTCAGAGAAGGACCCAAGATGCAGCCAAGATGTGATCACAAGAAAGAGCCTCCAGTGCTGGCAGTGCTCAGGCCTTGGACATGAATTCTACATGCCACGGTGGTTCTAGAAGGCCTGGGTCCAAGCTGGGTGACCCATCTGCTGGGAGTCCTGAGGGAGGTGATGAGTTTCGGGTGCAGGGGAGTCTGCTGTGGTCTGGAGAGAACTCTCTCCCTATTAAATGGCTCTCCTTGGGTGGCCGCATCCTCCCTCAGCCCTGAGCACCTCTGCACTCATCACTCTCTGCCACAGCCCCTCCCCACATGTGCAGTCCCTGGGCCCTGTCAGACCGAGGCAGGAGGCTGCTCAGCCTCGCTGGGGTCCAACTGTGGGTGAGGCCAAGCCCCCAGCACAGCCGCTCCTGTAGAAAGAAGCACCAGGCTGCGGGCACTGCCAGGCCCGGCCCCTCTTGAGTCACCTGGGGCCTCTGTGCTCAGTGCACACCTGAGACTCGGGAGGGGCCGGCGCTGCTCCCCAGGTCACTCAGGGTCTCTGCCCAGCAAGCCTGGAGTGCAGTGCTGTTTAGTTCTGTCATGCATTTGCGTTTCACACTTGTGTATCCTTGCTGTCTTTTTCTCAAACTAAAAATAACAATTCCATGTGAAAATTTAAAGACATGTGAACTTACCCCTAAAAATGTAAATAATTATACCCCTATTTTCTTGGAATTTTATTAGATTTATGCAATAATTACAGAGCATAACTTTTTAATGTTGTCTTTCTATTCAAGATGTTGAAAATTGAGGCTTATTAATGAACTTAAATATATTTCAAAATTTTATGAATTTGAATATCTTATATTCACAAGAAATTTGTAATATTTTAAAAATTTGTAAGTTAAAAAGCTATTGGCTTTTTGTATATTACTAGTACTTCATAGTACATTAAGATTCTCTTCCAATAAATTTTGATTATCTCCTGTGATTCACTGATAAAATATATAAAATTTAAAATTAATTTCTCAATTGCATACCAACCTTAGTTATTTTATACTTATATCTACCTTAGTTATTATTATATATAGTGACACATATTATTATATCTAGCTCTACATATTTCATATCGAAGAATATCCATATTCTCTCTCTCTCTCTCTCTTTCTCTCTCTCTGTTTCTCTCTCTCTCTCTTTTCTTTTCTTTTTTATTACAGTAGGGTATGGACTTTACTGCACAGATTGAATTTTATGTATTTTTTTTTGTACCAGGGATAGAACTCATGACCTCAAGCTTGCTGCTGAGCTAAACCCTCGGCCCCAGACTGAATTTTGAATTCTGACTCTGTTCATATTTTTTGTAACACAAAAAACATAAGAGATCATTTGTTTAGGAAAATGCTGTAGGCAGAGACCCAGAAGTTTGGAAATGAGCATGAAATGAATATCCTAGGAGCACATTTATAATGGTTGTGTGCATAATATGTTTCATATGTTTGCATTTCTTTTCACTTTTATCCATTATTCATTTGTATCTTTTTACACGTTTATTATAGGTCATTCTACATGAATTTATACATCTATAAAGTAGATACACTGATTTTAGGAATCCCCAACATTTCCATAGTGTAAAATACAGATACATATATGACTCTGTGTGTGTGTGTGTGTGTGTGTGTGTGTGTGTGTGTGTAGAACTGTAGGAGTTTCAAACCATGAGATGATCACTTAAAATGAGATTACAGGGGTGATGGCTTCCAGGGCCCCAGGCTTGGTCACAGCCTCAGACACTCACCCTCCAGGAACCTGAATTTCAAGAGCCCTGTGGACCAGAGCTTCCTATCTGGACCCTGAGATTTCAACCAGTAAATTAAGGGAAATTCACCTCCAGGAAAATCAGTGTACATTGCCCTGTGTTCCAGATAAAACAAAAGCTCATGGTGCTCAGTTATTTCCCAACTTGAAAACATGTTCGTTGCCAGTTCTGAGCTCTTTGAAGTCAGGCAACCTTTACTCCAAAGTGACTCAGACCCAAGCTCTGAATTCACAGGGTGCAGTGAGGGTGAAGGATCCACTGGGAAAGGGCTCCTGGGGATGTTCATGAAGTCGTGGCATGATGGTAAGATATGAGGCTGTAAGAACCCAGAATAAAGGTTCTGGTCCTTCAGTGGTTGACAAATATTTTTTCTCTTTCTTGATTTTTGGGACAAATGGAGACCCTCCCTCATCACAAACCCAGTCAAACTCTAAATTTGGTAAGCAAATTCTCAGTTATGGATCTGGATTCACAAGGTGAAATTGTTAGGAAAACAGGTGCCCCAGATGGATTTTCAGGAATCCTGGGGTGATTTTAGTCTTTTCTGACCATTTTGTCACTAATTCCTAGCTTCCAACCTCAGGATCACACAATGAACAATCTCATCTGGGTGGGCCTAGCTGGCCTGGTCCTGGTGATCCTCAAAATTTCAGTATTTCAGACTTGGCACAGCTAGAAAAAGATCTACATGCAACCAGAGCCGGAGTTGTGAGTGAGAACCCTCACTGCACACTCATAGTGGTGGAGAAATGGAAATAGATATATCTTCCTGGGATGTGTTTTGAGTTTCATTATACATGGTCTCTCATGTTCAACCTTTTCAGACCAATATTTGAGGGTTTTCATAATGTCCAACACTCTGATGGGGGTTTGATCCCCACCATCACACAGAGAGGAAAAAAGACCTGCACTATTTTTTTCTGATACAAAGGCCATTATTAGCCTACAATAAAAACGAACAGAACTATCATGCCACCATTAACAATATTAAGGAAATCACTGAAATTAATAGAGCCTAAACTATTCACGTACTGACATACCATAAGAATGAATAAAAGCTATAGCTATACCACTTTTAACCCTAGAAAACAGAACTACCATAGCAATATAGACACAAAGACAAACTCAGTTTTGACATTCAACAAAAATCTAGTCAATGCCCCAACTCTAACATCATTAACATCAGAAAAGAATTCAAAAATACAGTTTAGAATCAATTATACAGTTAAAAAATTTAATAAGGCATATAGGTAATAAAAATAATATGGAAGGGTGGGGAAAAGAAAAACAGAAAGAAATAAAATTTGAAAATAATGAAAAGGGAGATGAGGAGGAGATGAGAAATGTAAGGTAAACTATCCAATAGAAGAATGAAAGAAATTAGTAGAATTAGGATAAAAGTACTAGAAAAAAGCAAATCAAAAAGGAAAAGAAAAATGAATGAAAACAGTAAAACAAAAAAGAAAACAAAACCAAAAAAAATTCCTCTTTGTGTTTGGGTGGTGGATTCTTCCCCAGGCCTGCAGAATGGAATACACCAGATATTAGGGGAGCACTGAGTCACAGCAGGAGCTTATTCCTTCTCTCCCCACTTCTTTTGTGTGTGTGCTTAGTCCTGCCCCGCACTTCCTACTGGACAGTGTCAGTCAATGATGTGGCGTCTCCCTTTATGACTGTATTTATTCTAGCAGCTCTTAGTGTTTGTGACCTCTGTGCCCCAAGTCACTGTTATCTCTACCTAGCTTCATGGTCTGTGGCCTTGTGAAACCCCTTCCTCCAGAGCTCTCTCTGTCCATGCACCCCAGTATGTGGCAACTGACCAGGATGAAGCATGTCCTTGATCATGGTGGCATATGGGAAACACAAACAGGTCTCCATGCTCTGGGACTTCTTAGGTAGCAAGGAGTGGGATCAGGTTGTCTGCTGAAATTAATGCCAGCACTTTTACATGTGAGCCTCTCAGAAGATCACATACAAACAATCTGGGTTTTCACGAAAGTCACAGACCACTAAGTCATACCTGACCTGAGCTCACCCTTGCTTAATCTTCTCAGGGAGTCTATGTCTGTGATTGTCTCTTCTGGCTGTCTCTGACCCAGCAGGTATGGTAGGGTGATCCAGAAAACCTGAATATTATTACTTTGTGGCCTCTCATTCCTGGAAAGTTTTAATCCTAAGCAATTAACCTCTTCCCCAAATGTGTCATGATTAATAACTGTCAAATGTGATGGAGTTACAATGGATTTCTTCTCCAATTCTACCAAGCCACATCGAAGAAGCTAATTCCAACATTGCACTTACACTTGACAATAACCAGAGGATTTTCTTGGTGCTAGCATTGCCAGTTCAGTCCATTGTTTCTCCCTGAGACACCAAACCTGTCCAGATTTACCTTCTGTTTGCAAAGACAGGATCCCTTCTCAGGAGTTGGGTTTAGCATTCAGGATTTCCTCCTCCTTTTTTCTGCATTATGTTCAGATTTTCCAGTTTCTTAGTGATTTCTAGCTTTCTTTGATTGCACTTCTTTGATTCCCATGGCTATACTTCCTTTCCACTTCTGTAAGTCATTATTTACCAAGTGTCTGGTTTTTTGGTCCTGGAGAGGCTGTGCTGTGCTCCTGAGTTTTAAACTTCCATCTTCCAGGCTTGTTTGTTTGTTTGTTTGTTTGTTTTTGGTACACTGACATCTTTGAAAGCAACAAGATTGCACAAATTGTAGAAACAGTGTCAGTAGACTTCAACTTCAATGAAAAAGGTTGACAGAGGAAGTTATGACCGGGTTGGGCTATATGGACCTGGGTGGTAGAAAATGTCCTGAAGACATTTCTACTTCTGAATCATGTCAGCAGATGGGAACATTTAAATGTGCTTTACACAACATGAGAGGTCTTTCTCCAACAATGTGTCAAGAGGTGCAGATCAGTTACCTGAGCCATCACCAGAAACAAGGAGACCCTGGATGGGTGCTTGTAACACCAGTGCCCAGAAGAGAGAGAGGAGGATGAGTCAGGCATAGCTGATGTGTTAGGGCCCAGGACCCCACTGCCTGGGGAGGAGATGTGGGCATCAAGGAAGGGGGTAGCAGTAACCACAAAGTGACATATTTCATGGCTTGTATTCAAAAAACTAAAAAGAGATGACAATTATGCATATGTATTTATCAGGCTATCTTTAAGGCACAATTTAAACTTTCATAACATGGTCAAAAATGATATCCCTTGGGAAGGGAAAAGGGGGAAAGAGGGAAGGGAAAAGGAAAAGATAAAAATCTGTGTGTGTATATATATATATATATATATATATATATATATATGTAAGATAACTAAAATGAGCACACTGTTGAATATATTCGTTCTTGACAAAGAACAATTAATACTCATATGATTGGATCAGTTTTACGTGTCTATATCTGTTAATGTAAACAGCCCTTTTAAAGATAACAATACGCAATATTGCAACCATTGTCGTTTCTATCATCCTGTTTTTTAAACCTGCAATGTTACTGTTGTGCATTTACTCTAGTCGTTTGTTTGTCTCTTTTGCTTTTTGTCTGTTATATGTGTCTTTTTTTTTCACTTAAATAAATTTTTTAAATGATATCCTTGAATACACCTTAAGAGTAAAGCACTCTCTCACTGCAAGAAAACCCCAGCCCTTCATTTGATATAAACATATAATATAATATCTACATATTATGAATATTAAATGTAGAAAGTTAAAGAACAGTTGAACTTAAGATCCTGAAATTGATGTGAGTTATTGTTCAGCTTCATTATGAGCCTTATTACCACATTATTGAGAAGACTGCCGCATTTGAAGCACAGAAGTTGATGTCTTCCATACAACTACTGTGCAAAACCTTGCCAGAATGCACTGATTGACACACTTTAGAGCAACACACCTGCAGGTTGCATTTGTATCTTTTCTTCTCTTTTTTTCTTCTGTGTTTATTTATTGTTTTTTAATTTTATTGTAAAGACAAAAAGAAACAAAGTTTAAAAACAAGATAACAGGGGAGTAAAAGTGGTTAATAAGTTGAGTATTATTATCTTTATGTTAGTTACTTAGTGTATAAGATATAGGCAATTAATTGTCAATAGTACCTAACACAAATCATATATATATATATATATATATATATATATATACATATTTGCTCTTACCTTCCTTTTCTCCTTTCCCCCCTACAAGTTTCTCTTTCCTTTTCAACAGTTTCTTCCCATTGTACATTTTTTTTCCTTCTATGAAACACTGACTCTTAGTGTCTTTGCACATTTCAAGTATGCAGTGCCATTCTGGGAACTGCAGTACAGCAGAGCTGTGGTGGGGCCATGGAGAGACATCAGTAACAGGTCCAAATGTAGAGGCAGGAGGATGAGGCAGGAGGATGTCCACATCATGTTTGCCATACCTCAAACAGCTGCGGAAAAGAAAGCTTCTGTACCAGTCCTACTGCTTTGTTTTGATTGACTTTATTCTGTTATGTTCTGTTGTATTTTACTATCTTTAAAATAAAATAAATAAATAAATGGAAGGGGAGCACTGTCCATTGAAGGAGCTGATACTAACCTTTTCCTCAATACGTATAATCCATCACCACACTGTGTGGTAAACTTTGTTCACTCTAGGAGCACTGTTCTCCCTGCTCCATCAATACCGACCCTTGTGGTCATGTGTCTCTGAGTGTCACTCTGTGCTGGGTTCAGTAATGAGCCCACCTGACCGGAGCAGGGGAGCTCTGTCTCTGTCCTTAACCTGCACAACCTGCAAGTGGGTGTATAAAAGCCTTATCTGCTGGAAAAGAGTCTGTGCACCCCTCAACTTCATGTTCAGGTGGTGACCCCAAAAGCCTCATTCACTTATAAGCACACTTTTGGGGAGGAGCCTGGAACATGGAATTGGATCACTACTGTCTGACAATGGAGTCACCCCACATGAGTTTATCGTACAGTGTCAAGTTGGCAGGTGAAGCATGGTGGAAAGAGGTGGTCACCATGAGGATGAGCTGGAAGCACATGTCTTCCCCAATTCCTTCACCCAGCTCACTGCTTCCTGGTCACCACACCAACGGCTGTTTCTCTTCTCTCAAAACACACTGACTTGGAGCCAGCCAACTAGGAACTGAAAGTTCTGCAAATGGAGCCAAAATAACTCTTCCCTCCTTTACCTTGTGGGTGTCTAGTGTTTTGTTCCAGTAACAAGAAAGCAACTAAGACAGTGGATAGTAAATCTTCCTCACTGGGTCTGATGCCTGTGTTGAGTATGGGATGACTGAGCTCATAGCACCTCTGT
>RJWM01048764.1:0-11411 GCA_004363535.1 Dasyprocta punctata
TTTATATGTTAAAGGGCTGTTTCCCAGGGTGGTGATATTGAGGGATATGTGAGGCCTCGTGGGTGTCTTGAGGTCATTGGGGGTGTGCCCTTGAAGGGAGCTGTGGGGCCCCAGCCTCTTCCTCATTCTCTTTAGCTTCTAGTCTTGAGGTGAGCCACTTCTCTGTCGACTGTTCCCTGTCATCGCTTGTCATGACCACCAGAACCCCAAGGCAGTGGTGCTGCCAGGTCTTAGATTGGGATCTCAGTCATTTCAGGTAGTGTATTACAATAATGAAAAACTGACTAACATAGCAAAAAGGTAATAATGGACCAAGGTAGCAGTTAGGGCCTTCTGAGGGTGCCCTCTAGCCTGTGCTCCTTCTGGTGGTGAGGGTCACTTGGGACACAGCTGAACTGGGCACCTTATTGTTATCTGGAGGATGTTAATAAATTTTATGCTACTGCTTGTTTGGAGACTGTATATCTCTCAGACCTTTGAGAGAAACTGATTTGTATTTTCTTCCATTTCACACTGCACAGTTTTTCATTTATGTCCTAATAACGTTATTTTGTACTCTTCCCCTCTGAAATCTTTTGGGTAGTAATAGACTAATCCCCTTTATGGAAAGTGGTTCTTCTTGATTGATATATTTATTGTGTTATGTCAAAATGGTTTTAACCATTATCAACTTCTGTAAATCTTTAGCCCTTTACCAGAGATTAAGGAATTGTAAAGAGATACATTTTTAAAAGGTAAGGCCAGAAAATGTATTCACTTTATTGCTATTTTGAATTTGAGGTCACAAATTATCCTATAGATTCCAAGTCTCCTGGATGACAGTGTTAATGACACATTTGCCCAAAGTAGATTGAGGCTCAGACTGAAGACATGTCTGACTGCTCCCCTGGCCATTTTCCTTGAACTTCACTCTGTACTGTATGTCTCTCCTTGGTGGTCAGAGGATGCAAGAAAGATAACTATAGGAAAAGGAGGCTACACCTATGAGCACGGTAACACAGGCAGACCATGGCAGTTTTCTTTTCTTATTAAAAAAATTTTTTTTATTTTTAAGAGAATAAAACCAAATGATATAAAACAGAATAGATTCAATCAAAACAAAACAATGAACATGGTACATAACTTCAAAAAAAGATAGAAGGAAATCAATAATGGCTACCATAATGCCTCTTGTTATCTTCGAAATAACTGCCCATACTATCAGGCATAATAAAATCAAACAAAATAGTACAGAATAGAACCAATAAAAACAAAACAATGGAAGCAATACAGGACTTCAAAACAATAGTAAAACAACAGTGGTTACCATAATGCCTCTTGTTATCTTCTAAGTAGTTACCTATACCATCAGACATAATACAAACAAATCAAAATAGGACAAAATCACTCAAAACAAAAATGCAAGCAATACAGAGCTTCAAAACATGGTAATAGGAAATCAATAATGCTACCATAATATATTGTTATCTTTGAAACAGTTGTCCATGCCATCAAATATAATAAAATTAGACAAACAGAAAGAGAATAAAACCAAACTAAACAGAGCAATGAAAACAATACAGGATTCAAATCATGATAATAGATTAAGAATGGCCACTACCTTCCCTTTTTAGACACTTCCTCCCCTTTCACTTTCACAATATGTATTGTGTATTTTGAATCCTATTAACCCCTTTAGTTTTTGTGCTAGGGAGACAACACCGTGTTCACCCATGTGACTCTGAATCATTTCATCCATGATTTTAAGTTGTATCCATTTACCTACAAGAGGCTACAAAGTTATTTTTCTTTATTAGCTGAGTAGCTTTCTGTTGGATAAAAATGCCATATTTTTCTTGTCCACTCTGCAGCTAATGCGCAAGCTACCTCCACTTCTTTGTGGTTCTCTGTCATATAGAGCATTGTTCTTTCTCCTTTGATTTTCAGCTTATGAACCCCCTTTCAAATTAAATGTGTTTCTTGTATAAAGTATATTGATGGATCCTGTCTCGTGATCCATTCTGCCTGTGTTTCTTTTCGTTGGTGAATTGAGGCCATCTACATTAATGGTTATGGCCAACATGCACTGCCTCATCTCTGCATGGCAGTTTTTAAAGGCCTCATTTATTCTGAATCTAACCCTGATTTCTGCCTGCTCTGCTGAAGAGGGAATTTGGAGGCAATGAAGTAGAAGGGGAAAAGAATGAGGAGGAGAAGCACCTCCTTGCTGTGGGACAGAATTAGGGGAGCAAAGGATAGAGGAGAAAGCCTAAAAGGAAGTCAGATTTCAGTGATGAAATTCCAAGGAAGAGCTATGATCCTTTATGGAAACAAAAACTTCACCTTCAGTGACCTGACATTGTCCTTGCCACTATGGCCCCCATCACATGCTTTCCTCAAAAATGAAAGTAGAACTGCTTTCTTGAACTCCTTCTAGAGTTTAGCATTTGTTAACTAGTTCATTCACTAAGTAGTAATTTTTGTTTAGTATTTATTTGTGCAGGTGTTGTTCTAGGCACAGTGTGCAAATACATGAAAAGTCAGAAAGAGGTTGAGAGAGAAACTGAAATTTTGATAATTAGCTATGGATTTAAACAAACAAAGAAAAGGCTCTCTCAATATTTAATCTACTTTAGGGCCAATTATCGTATAACTTGCATGTGGGAAGTTTCTACACCACCACCTGGGAGATGGTAAAGTTTTTCTTTCCCTTCCGTTGATACATTTGTAAAAACTTATTAATGTAGTGTATTGGATTACCAAAGATTGGGAAATTATCCAAGTCTATTTTCATTCTGAGTTAAGAAATTATTTGGGAGTCAAACCAATTTTTCATCTTGGGAAATTGCTTAAAATGATTCTATGGTTTGGGGTCTTCTGCAAACCAGCTGAAGTGTGCCAGGTTATTTGGCAAGATTTGTGTCCCACTGTGCAGTCAGACAGACGTATGCTCAACTGTGGAATAAATCCAAACCTTTTTTTGGACTGGGGACTCACTGACCTTCTGAGACTATGGGTGACAATCACTCACTCAGTTTTACATTGAAGACTTGGCAGTGGATGGATGAGATGGCTAGTTTGTGGCTCTCCGTTTGTTGAGAATAGACATGAGTCATTCTGATGGAGTGTGGAGTTTCTGGACTGCCAGTGAATTAGCTAGAGATTACCAACACACGGGATGTCCCCATGCTGTTGTAGGCCAGGGGAGTTTGGCAACAAAAAAGACTTTCTGCGCCAGGCTTCATGCACACTTGCCCAGAGTCTGACATTGCAAGTTGACAATAAACCAAAAGCCAAGGCAAAGGTGCATGTTTTGGAGAATGTGTGAAGTCCTATTTTTACCCAATTTGTTATTTTTTTGTATAACTATAAATAGCTACAACTAAATGCTAATTTTTAAATGAATTTATTACTAATAATCAGCCAATTCAATCAATCTGTTCTAAGTATTTTCTGGGTGAAAGAAAGAATTGAAAGTCCTCCTTCTGTTTTCAATTAAATGTAAGAAGTTACATCTGTATTTAAGGCAGTTTAGGCAGTGTCACATGCTTTTGATGACGGAACTTTGGAATTTCTTCCTAAATACTAGGAGTAAAGTGGTAGGAATATCAATATGAAAATGCAAAGTTCATAACCGAATTTATCATCTAATAATATATTTCTTGCCCCTTGTGGTGAACCTTTCAGTGAAGATAGAAAGCTTGAACCACAATAGGTTTCTCCCTTCACTGAAGAAATTCACTGGAAGCTTTGAATTCTTCCTTGGAAAAAAACGGGAGATATCCAGCAGAACAGCAAATTCTGCAGGGTTGGCATGGAATGCTGGACAGCTCCTCACCAGCCCAAACCTAGTCCAATCTTTGTGCTGCTTGCTTTGTGTTCTGAATAGATTAGTGTCCTTCTGGAGAGAATCTATATTTAATCATTCACTCACATTTGATTTTATTTCTCTGGGTTCCCATTTTTGTCTTGTTTATTTCATATTTTCATAGAACTGGATTGTTTGGAGTTATGAGTCTTTTGTGCCTTATTTACTTACTTTTTTCCAGTCATAAATTCTATTCTCTTTAGCAGATTAATTTTACTCTAAATTTCAAATAATGATAGCTCTTATTCATTTTGACATAGGATATACTCTAATGAGCTGTATCCTTACTTGAATATCTGCCTATACTGCTGCATTGAAATAAGATTAGCTTTGAGTTAGGGTGACTGACTATTTCCAGACATAACATATTCTTGAAAATTCAGGCAAAAGCTGTAAGCCTACAAAATGATTACATGACTTGAAAATTTCTAGGTGCTCTGGGGGTGGGATAGAAAGCTAGTGCTACAGAGCTGAAATGCATTCTAAAATCCTAATTATTCCTCTGAAGTACTCTCTTCATTGATATATTTATCTCATTTCATACACATCCTTTATTTTTTCATTGCCATTGAACATAGATTGACAAGTTTAAGTCCCATCATGTTCTGATTGAAAGCTAGGAATGACTGCTTTAGAGAGAGCTAAGAATTTGCTTCTTTGTCTCTCTTTTGTAACATGGTTTTGATGAGAACTTCATTTCTTATCATTAATTTTAGCATATGAATTGATTGATTGTTGTCTCATTTTGCTTCAAAGGAAAGGGGAGTAAAAGAAAGTGAGATTCAAATAATTGCACACAAAAGATCCATGGTGCAGGCAGCCAGGGTGTCACTGCTGGGTATGAGCTTGCAGCCAGTTGGCCACATTGCCAGGCTATGGCCTGAAATGTTTGTCGGGCAGTTTATCTTCCAAAATCTACTTTTAAGTAGAAATGTTTTGTTTTGGGATATATTTGTGCATGTGTGAGTAATATCAAAATCTAAAAATCAAAACAGTGTGATATGTCCACATAATAAGTAAGGCCATGATGGTTACATAAATGGTCAGGAATTTAAAAACACCAATTGATTGCTAGGATTAGATTACTAATTATCAAGAAAGGAGAAGGGTGATTCTTCCTTCTGTTATCTTAGAAGCAAAAGGTGGAACATGACTTTCCTGCAGTAGATGGGTGTGGGCTGAAGTGGAAACATAAAATAAAAAAGAGGGCACCAAATTGAACAAATGGACAGCCACAGAGTATTAAATAGCCTTTGGGCAGTTGAATGATGAGAATCTTCAAATAAGACTCAGTGAGCTTTAGAAATGTAGATAATCAAGCATAAAAATACTCTTAAAAATCATCATATGATAACACAAAATTTCAGGAAAAACTAAAAGATAACTGCAGAAATACAACAGCTAAAAAAGTTTATGACTTTTTTCTGTTTTCTGGAGAGATTACAGGCATTTAACGATTATGTCATAGCATATTAAAAGCAACTCTTTGGAAGAGGTTTGAAGGGGAATCCCTCTGAGGTTTTCTCAGGAGGATCAATGGAAAATCAAATTCATCCATAGCAGGTGCGGGCCTCATGGCTGCCCAGTATCCTGGAGCCCAAGGGCCAGTCACCGGCATTCCTCCTGACATGCAGTGATATGTGATGACCTTTGGTATGGTCGAAGCCACCCACTGTCCTTACCCTTCTGGGTCAGATTTGGTGCAACCTAACAAGGACATATGTATCTAGGCAGCTTCCTTCTCACATACTTCATAAATCCTTTTTCATTAATCCTTTTCTGTTCCAAACTAGACTAGCAGTCATTCTTCAAACATTGCTACCCTTCACACTGCTGAACCTTTACTCTTGTCTGTTACATCTTACTACTTTTCTACTTTTTTTATCTTCCAGACTCCTACTAGTGGTGGAAGGCTAGCTGACCTGAAACAGTTAAGAAAGCTCTTCACCTTCCCCACCCCAACCAAATATAAACCCACCAAAGTCATCATATCTCTGAACTTCAATGACCATTTTTATTTCTTTGTTACATTCTAACTCATACAGTCATTATTGTGCATTTATTTCTTCTACCATGTTAAAAAGCCATCAAAAAAGAAAAAAAATCCATGTCTTATTAACTTACTATATATTTTTCTCCTGTGCCCTCCTCATTTTTTACTTACTTTGTATAAGGTAGATATTCAATCCAATATTAATCTTGAGGATAAACTTCACTCTGCTCTGTAAAATAAGTTTAATGCCCATGGTATGTGCTATTTTCAACTTTCTGTAAAGGGAAGTTAGATATAGAACAGTAAGGGAATCATGAGCTCTATTTGTACTTTATATATAATAGAACAGATAAAAGGCTCTATTCCCTCGAAGCATGCTCTGATGCAGAGATTTGTGTGCCCGATTTCTGGGGAGAACACTGAGGAAGGATTGTAGGGGAGAATGTCTTTTCTTCACCCATCATGAAATTCATGACTGAAATCCCAAAACACAAAGCAGATTAACAAAAGAACAGCATAGCAAGTTTATTTAACCAGTTTTATGTGAAACAGGAAGTGAAGACCCAAAGACCCAGGGCAAACTGTACTCTAAGGAATGTTGATGCAGAAGTATGATTGTAGGATAAGAGGAGAAGTGGAATTTAGGAAGGCCTCTTTGTTTGGATTCTTTTGGCAACCACACAGAACATTTCCATCCTCCAAGTATAGGACAAGACACCCAACACATGAGGGTCTTCAGGGAAGAAAGGGTGAGACCCTTAGAGGGGAAGGCCTTCCTGCTTCTGCAGTTTTTTTTCAGTTCCCATCAGTTTAAAATATGCAGCATACCAAAGTGCTGTATCTCTGGGTATTATGCTCTGAGCCTGACAGGATCAAATCCTTGAGAAAAACGGAGGAAGGAAGGATGGAATAGCTCCAGACAGGCTTCCTTTGGTCCCCTAGAGAGTTCTGGAGTTTGGTGATGCCTCAGAATTGCTCCATCTTCAGACAACAGGGCGTAAGTATATCACCTCATTGATATTTGTTGGGAAGGGGCTGGTGGCCTTGGGCAAAGCCACCCTTTTTGCTAGAGAGCATTTGCTACAGAGTTACTCCTCTGAGAGCCATCAACTGCCAACAGTCCCAGTGGTGGAGTGTGCTCCTCAGTCCTGGAGAAGTCCCCATCGCCACGAGTCACTGCTGCAACAGCACCACTGGGATTCAGCTCGTGGACTGGGAGAGGAGAATCATAAAAATGATACACTCACCCACAAATACTCCATTTCAGTTTAAAATATATGATCTTGCAATTATTGGACACATTAAATTACAGAAGCAAGCTCTTTATTTCAGTGTGAGCTCCTACCTGATGTCTTATGTCCAATAAAATGACAGGAGGTAGATCATTGTGTGGAGCGTCCTATTTCATTTTATTTGGAGATGCATATGAAGCTTTGTCTTGTTCTGTTTTGCCTTGTTTTGCGTTTTTTTTTTTTTTTTTTTTTTTTTTTTTTTTTTTTTTTTTTTTTTTTTTTTTTTTTTTTTTTTTTTTGTTGGTACCAGGGATTGAGATCACAACCTCACTTCTGCCAAGCAGACACTTAAGCCACTGAGCCAGACTCCTGGCCTTATTTTTTTCAAAGCAGGGTCGCACTATGTAGTTTAGGCTGGCTTTGCTTGCGTTGTAGCCCAAGCTGGCCTCGAACTCACAATGCTCCACCTACCTCAGCCTCCTGAGTGCTGGGATTAAAGGTGTGCGCCACCATGCCCAACTTATTTTGTTTTGTTTGTGGCACTGAGAATTGAACCAGAGGCTCCACTCTGAGCTCTATATCTCAGTCCTTTTTTATTCTGGGACAGGGTCTTTGCAGAGTCTCTAAGTTACCCAGGCTGGGCTTGAGCTTTCAAGCCTTGAGTGGCAGCCTCCCAGAGTATGGGATTACAGTGAGTCTGGCTCATTTTTGTCTTTTTTACACATAATTTGAGAGCAATATTCATAGTGATTTGCCTTTGTTCTGCCTTAGTTTTTTAAATTTGACTTTGTATTTTGTCATTTTATAAATACGTATATTTTAAAGCACCAAATAATTCTATAAACCTTAGAATTAAAAGCAGCAGCACTCATTGCACCCCTTCCCACTGACACCCGCTTGCTGCAGGCAACAACTTCCCCTCTCCTGTTTTTCACCTGAATTCTTCTCTGTATAAACAGCTCTATGTTTATGTTGCTTTGTCTTACTTTTTAAATTTTAGGTGTTTTCTATTAGTATCTACTATGGAAACTGATGATTTAGTTTTCTTACATTCTCTATCTCTATCTCCATGTTTCATTCTTCAGTACATACTTCCCTCCTTTCTCCCAAATATGGTTGCATTCTGCAGGTGTGGCTTCTATGCTAAGTCTATGCTATTGTCTTTTATAGTTAATTCATGCAATATTTTATGATTGCATTTGCTTGTTTAGGTCATTTTTAGGGTTTTTGTGTTTGCTTGTTTAGTTGATTGTTTTTTGGAGTTAGCAATTATTAAGAATTCCTTATGTCTCAACTCTAAAAGTGGAATAAATATATCCGTGTCACAGTTACGGTAGTCAGAGATGTGTAAGTGGTAAACTATTTTCATTGACTTGTTTTTCATGCACTGCTCCCTAATTCATCTCAAAATTTCTAACAGCCCTGTAAACATTCTTTCATAGCAAGTGCACAATGAGTAAATGCACAATGAATAGATGTTGAAAAATATGTAGCACCACCATTTTTAAACTGCAACATAAGAGCAGCACCATGCTTTAGTTGAGAGAGCGGTGCTCTTGCATTCTTGAGCAAGGTCTGGGTCTGTGCTTCCTGATGTGCATGACCTTGAGCTAGCATGCTTGAGTCACAGTTTCATAATTTGAGAGACTGAATTAGACAATCCTTAGGGTCTTTTCCAATCCTGATTCTATTATAAGTAAAAGATATGCAGGAAATATTGAGCTATAAAAAATGAGATTGCAAAGATATTATCTGCTACTACCTTTAGCATCAAATCCAGACGACTTCTTAATTACCTGTCTGCAGGATTATGATGACATCACTCATACTCCTATGAGAAGAGTTTTGCTGAGTCATTCTGTCCCAGCATTTGCCGTACCCCTTTGGGACACCTGGTTGTAATTTGAAGGAGCTACCACTAAATGTCGCTATAAGTTACCTAAGTGGTCAGAAGCCCTCTGTCAATTATTATACAAGCCTGGAGAACAACCTCTAATCTCTTTATAGATTTAGAACTACACACTTCCAAGAGTCAAATTCAAGCACAAAAACCCCAACATGGAAGTTAAGTATGGTTTTGGAAAGAAGGTGTTAAAACCTGAAATACACCTTCCTTCTTCCATATGTCTTTCCCCTCAAACGCTGTTTCTCCCTGTCTAGTTACCTACAGGAATTGGCTAAGCCAACTCCCAGCTGAGCAATTGCTTGATTCTTTGGCCTATGTTCCTGATTTTTTTTCCCCCTGAAGATAAAGGACTTAAGTTGCTAGAAGAAGTATGGTCTCTTTTTTTCTTGATTCTCTGTTGTATTTCTAAGCTTACCTAGAATCCTAGACACTATTGTATTTCATTGATTTTTATAGAAATGTGCACATATTTTCATGCTTTTAACATTTCTGAATATATATTATCAATGGCAACATAAAATAATTGGGAGTATTATTTCTTAGTGATATCATATGTAAAGGCTTTTATGTGATAAACTACTGTATCTGAAATTAATGGTCATTCATATTAATTTATTAGAGAGCAGGGCCATCTCAAATATTGTTTGGCATATTAACTTCCTTCCAAGTCTGATTCTCTTAAGGAGCTCTATAAGCAAGCAACATTTATTAATTGCTTACCAGGCGTCTGAGCTGTATTGTTTCCAAATATGATTGCATTTAAAACAGCAGCATGAAGAAGGCTTTTTCATTTCCATTTTACAGATGAGGAAACTGAGCCCCAGAAAGTTCAATGCTTAGACAAAAATCATACTGTTAGTATGGGTTTCTATTCAAAACACTGTGATTCTCTATTTCTGATTATATTTATACGTTTTCTACTAGGTTACATTGAGATTTTAGGGTATATCACATCCCTTCATACCAGAAGATTTTTGTAATATAGAGGACTCATCCTTCTTTGAACATTATAGACCAGTTTTATGACATCCTTAGAAATACTGATATATATGGTTGCACAACATGAGAGCAATTTTTTTGTGAATCCCAGTCTCTGTTGTAATTGAAAGGGTGGAGTAGGTTTGATGTCTCTGGGAGGTGAATTGTTTCTCCAGAGAAGAAACCGTGCTAGGCAGGATACTGCATGGAGTCCATTGTAATTCATTTGGGGCTTGGATCCCCTCAGTCATCTGGTGGACCACTTTGGGAAATAGTTTTCCAAATGCTTCTTTCCGGTCCCTCACAGAAAGTCAGTTTATCAACTTGAGTACATGGTTCCAGTCAGAGTTCACAAGGGTCCTGGAAATCTAAATTGCAGGCAAGATAAGGACTTAATCCCCATCCCTTGACTTCCTGAGGAGCAAGCTGAGAAACAAAGAGCAAAATCTATGTCATCGTTTTTTTTTGCTTTGACAGTCGCTGCATGAAAATGACAACTCTCTGCTAATGTCAAGCAAGGCAAAGAGCAAAGAAGGCAGTGTACGGCTCACCATTGTTTATGAAGGCCTCGGGCAGCTAAATTTCAGTTCCCGGCAACTCTAAGCAGTTGCTGAAATGCATGTCCTAATTCCTCACCTCAAGTCATGAAGGGCATTTGTTGTTTATCGCCTGTACTTATGTTTTCCATTTTCAATCCTCCTTGTTTTGGGTTTTCCCTCATTTGAAAATCGAAAAACAAAACATTAGCAATCTGTCAGAGGTTCTGTTCCATCTATTTGCCTAGGGATTTGTCATCAAAATACTTTATATCATCAGCAAGTTGTGGGTTTATGATGATAAATAATCTTTTGTTCTATTTTCCGATGCTTCTTAAAATAGAGGGCATAGGATTATGTCATGTGTGGGAAATAATTACTTAAAATTCAGGATCACTAAGACGTGTTGATCATCATTGTTTAAGGTTTCCTTGGCTTAAGAACAATAATATTTACCAACACAATTTTGAAATGATGTATTTAACTTGCAGTCTCTTGAGGGACATAATGACTCTATTATGTGTCATCTTGTGAAAATTATTGAATGAAACCTATTTGTACCTCTTCAGAGTCACCCAATCATCTTCACCGTGATTGTTCTAGGAGGAAGATCAAATGCTAATTTTTCATTTTCTCTCAATTTTTAGGACCTTCCAATATAAAACCAATGAGATTTATAAGGGCATATGTGGCAAAACATAAGGATAAAAGTCACCCAGAATCTTTTTGAATACTAAAATCAAAAATATCTTGTAATTATTACTTTATTTAATTTTTTAGCTGCATTTCACTCATTTATTTAATCCTATATCCCTTCAGTGAGTCAGCAAATTCTCTCTTGGACAGTAGGTGTGTGTCATGTTCTGTATCATGTGCAAAGGATATGCTGCCAATGAGATGGAGTCCTTGCCTTTGAGGA
>RJWM01048765.1:0-11369 GCA_004363535.1 Dasyprocta punctata
TCTGTTAATTGACCTACAATAAATCTGACTAGTCTATTTATAATTACAAATTCTACAATTGTAAAACTTCAGCATAATTCAATTTGGCTAAAATATATTTGAGTGCACTCTGATTGTGTAAGATGTTTGTCAGTCTGCCTGTGTACCTGTTTGTCTGTTTGTCCAGTCTGTTAAGGTGTTGTTAGAGTCAGTTGAGCTAATGATCATTCACATCTATGGAGCCAAAAACACAGGTGCCTATACAAGAATGCCCAAGTGACACAGAGTGCCTAAAAAATACCCCAAGGACATGGGATATAAAAAGCGAGCTAGTTCAACAAAGGGGTTATGATACAAATGTATTAATAGCCCCCAGGAACTTAGAGAGTTCTTACAGACACCAACAACTCTGTTTGTTTCTATGTTCAAATGTGTACAGATCGTCTGTCCATGTTTGTCCATTTGTCCATTTTGTGAACAGCTGTTCCTTTTTATTTTGAGCTCAATAATTTTTCTCCTTTTTAAATTTTTAGATTATTTAATCAAAGTTTAATTTGGGTAATAGATTTAAAAAGCATGCTTCTACCTGGGTTCCCAGTTAGTCCAAATGTCGCTAAAATTGGTTATGTAAAAATAATGTATATTGTTGTTTATCATAACTTGAGAGTCTCTCAGTGTTCAAAAATAATACATTAAATCTTATAATTGGGTTTTTCATAAGATATCAAAATTATTAATATAAATAAACAAAATTCCTTGGTGGGGAGGAGATTGTTGGACAGGACTCCATTTGATAAATAAGAAAGCAGCTGCCTGGTAACATTTTAAACCAGTTCTTGTTTATTAATTGGAGGCCCCAATGATCTCCATAGCCTTAAGGGAGACACCCCAACTAAAGATATATATTATTGTGATATGTTCACATTGGTCATCAAAAGAAACAATACAATAAGGGTTTTGATTTAGATGTACCCGTACAAAGGTTTCTTATAGCTATGATAGATCTTATTAACATCATGATATGTTTATGTACTCATGCTTCCAGATGTATAGGTCTTTCAAAATGTAAAACAGGGATTGTTTATGGTGACAAACTGTTATTTCAGATTCAGACCTCAGTCTGTAACAAAACTTGTGAGATGTACATCCCCCTAAATGTCAACAAATTAGATAAAAGTTTTTATGTATTAGATAGGGAAGATTGATCAAAAAGGGAATATCTTATGTTTAAAAAATGTAAATCAAAGTATGTTAAAAATGTCATCATAATTGTCATATTATAACATTAGGTATGATTTTGATTTCTATTCCCTATGTAAAATATGTAACAGTTTGTTAACATTCTACAGGTATTCAAATGTCAGAATATCCATGGTGGTTTTAAAAACAATGGTTCTATTTTATGTTCTAAGATGTTTGATATTTAAGTAAGATGATAATATTACACTCCTGGCTAAGCCCATTCAGTTGGAGATGGCAGATCAATAAACCTTTCGGGAACTAACTCCCACAAATGGCCCAAATGATAATGTAGACCAACTCCCCTGAGACACTAGACAGGCAGCCAGAGACGGGCAACCTGGACGCATATGTTATGCCATCAGCCGCCTAAGACAGGCACAGGACCAATTGCTAGCCTACATGCCCATGACGGGTAAGTCATGATTGGGTTCATATGAAAAGTCCTAGACCTAAGACAGGCGCTGTTCTCCCAGGGCCTGCCATACTCCTGATATAATATAATATAAAGGGAGGAGATGTAGAGAGCAGTAAAGCTTCACAGCTGCCGCCCCGCCTCTCTCGCCTGTGGGCATCCGGTGCGTCAGCCTACATTTCCCAGGATCCTCTCCAGCCTAACCTGGAAATGACACTCCCCACAGGATGACAGCTTCCACCCCCTCTTCTATAAATGCCATATACATCTTTTAATAAGAGAGACTTGATCGGAATTGTTCATCCTGTCTCGTTTCTCTCTCCTCCTGTCCCTGTTTCATTCCCATTCCCCCTCCAGGTACTACCCTGCGGATTGTGGCTTGCGGGCAAGCTACAGGGGACTTGTTTTTTTTCCAGTGTATTTGTTTCCTTGTTAAGGGTCAGATAGCTGAATGTGCCTGGCATTGTTTCTGCTTCCCTGTTCTTTTCCATTAATACAAATTTCAGATTTTATGCAAGTACTACATTGTTTTTATCACTGTAGCTTTGTAATGTTACATGAAACCTGGGACTATGATATTTCCTGGCTACTTTTATTGCCGATGATGTATTATCCTACTCTGGGTCTGTTCTCAATCTATAAAAATTTTAAGATTTTTTTAGTTCTGTGAGAAACGTTGTTGGTATTTTGATTGACATTGCATTAAATCTGTGCATCAGTTTTGCCAGTATGGACACTTCAGTGATATTTGTTCTGCCTATTCAGGAACATGGGTTGTCTTTCCATTTTCTGATTTCTTCATTGATCACCTTTTTCAGGGTATTATTGTTTTTGTTATAGAGGTCTTTCACTTTCCTGATTAGAAGATCTCCATACTAGTAATGAAGTCTCTTCCCTCTAATTATTCTCCAACCCTAGGCACACACACACACAAAGAAACATCAAAAGCAAGGCAGTATAATGCTTACAATTACTCTCAACTCTCCCAGAGTTGAACACAAGGCATTCATGGGGGTGAAATTTTTAAAAAGACTAAAATACACAGTGTAATACAAAAAGAAACAACAACAATCGATGAGGTTTTAGGTGAGCTCCAAGATAATATAGCTAAACAAACAATGGAACTAATAAACAAAATGAAAATGATCTTTAAAAAACACAAACAAAAACCTGAGCTCAAAAAATAACACAAAACATAAATGAACAATTTAGCAAAAAACTGCAGTTACTAAGAAAGTCCTATATAAAAATCCAGGAGTACAGTGAAAGTACAGACAGAAGTAACCAACATGAGGAGGCAGTGTAGATTTAGAAGAGAGGACTAATGCATGCAACCATCTACTCAGAGATATCTTAAAGGCAAAAATAATTATGAAAATGGATCCAACAGCTACTAGAAGATGTGGAAAAGACCAATCTAATATTAGTTGGAATTGGTGGGGAAATCAGAAGGTGTCATGATGGGTGTATAAAATTTATTATAGGAAATCATACCAGAAAACTTTCCAAGTATGGTGAAGGAATTTAACGTACAAATACATGAGGCTTATGTAACGTCAAATGCCATTATTAGAAAAGAAATTGTTCATGATACATCATAGTTAGATTCTAAAAGTCCAACACAAGGACACAGTCTTAAAACTGTTAGAGAAAAACAGCAAATCGCTTACAAAATGAAACTTTTAGAATTACAGAAGACTTCTCAACACAAAGCTTAAACATCAGGAGAGCTCGAAGTGTTTCAAACCCTTAAATAAAACAACTTTCACCTCAGCAAAATATATCCCACAAAGCTGTCTTTCAAAATTGATGGAAAAATAATGTCTTTCTATGACAAAGAACACCTGAAAAATAGAGGACACGTAATCAGACTCAAGCATGTTCAGCCATATGATCTTTGACAAAAGGGCCAAAATCATACACTGGAGGAAAAAAGCAGCCTCTTTAATAAATGGTGGTGGGAAAACTGACTATACACAAGCAGAAGACCAAATCTAGACTCATATCTCAAAATATACTAAAATAAAAGATCAAATTAAAAACTGACAAATGAAATGAATAAACATTACTCAGAAGAAGTACAAATGGCCAAAAACATACATGAAAGAATGTTCAGTATCTCTGGCTTTTAGACAAATGCCAATTAAAACAACACTGAGATTCCATCTTATTCCAAAAAGAATAGTTATCATCAATAAATAAAAAAATTAATAGAGATGAGGCTGTAGGCAAAAAGAAATCTTCCTATATTGTTGGTGGGAATGCAAACTAATACAACCACAATGGAAATCAGTATGGAGTTTCCTCAGACCACTAAACCTAGGAATTCCATTCAACCCAGCTATTCTCTTTCAAGATATCTTCCTGAAAGAGTTCAAGGCATAATATTAGAATGATACAAGCATATCCATGTTTATAGCAGCAAAATTCATAACAGCTAAATCTTGGAAGCAGCCTACATGTCTATCAACAGAAGAATGAATAAAGAAAAAGTATTCAAACACAATCAAGAACTACTGTTCCACAACAGAAGAGAAACATGAGTCATTTGTAGGAAAAGGTATGCCCCTTGAGACCATAATGCTAAGTGAAATAGATAAGACACACAAGCTCAAAAGTCTTATGGTTTCTCTTACATGAGAAACCCAAAATGTAAATAAAGAGTAACATAAAAATTACATCATAAAAATTGGGAGATAGATTTTTTACAATGAGAAGCAGACCAAAAGAAGGGTAGGCAGGGTGGAAGGGGAAGAAAAAAGAATTGAGATATACTTTGTACAAGTACCAACTTCCCACAAGGAATGTAATTATTATACACTGCAAGCACATACTAATAAAAATAAAAAATTGAAAAGAAAGAAAGCCTCAACATTAGTGACATTTCTTATGTGGCACAGAGTATTACAGTTTGGTATATGTCTTTAGTGTATGTATTTTGTGATGATATGCTGTTATCAGGAACATGCCTGATGTGAAATGCAGAACTGCATGATTTGTCGAATTGAAGATTTCTGTTAAGTAACCCAAACATTTCAATGAGACAAGTCACTACTGTTGTCACCAAAAGGATTATAATAGTTACCAAAATTAGTACATACAGTTACAAGTGAGAAACAAAAGAAGTTCATTGTCAACAACCCAACACTCCAGAAAGTCCTTGAGGATGATATCCTAGAAATGGACAATGAAGCCAAAAATGACAAACAGTGTGAATAAAGAAACAATGAATTTTCTTCTGAAATGAATACATCCACAGCTCACAGGCTAAGCAGAAGTGGAAAAAAGTAACCAACAACAGAGGAAAAATCACAATAAAAGACAGAAGTCAATACTTTTCAGTAATAATTCTCAGTGTGAATGTTCTTGACTCCCCAGTCAAAAGACAAAGATTGGTAGATCAGATAAAAGTAAAACCTAACAGTATGCTGCATCCAAGGAACACATTTAACCCAAAAAGAAATTCATGGACTAGAAACCAAGGAATGAAAACCATATTTCGTGCAATGAGAAGCTAAAAGAACCAGGGGTACCTAACTTTCTTTTCAGACAAGTGGACTTTCAGCCAAAACTCATCAGAATAGGGAAAGAAGGACATGAGATATTGGTTAAGGAAATGACTCAATAGGAGGAAATAATGATTTTAAATATATGTGCACTGAATACTACTGCATCCAACTGGATAAAACAAGAACTACTTGATATAAAAGATCAGACAAGTATTCTTAAATTTGAGTACTTTTTGTCTTCACTTTTCCCAGACCTGACCTGCCTAGTGAAGTTGCTATATTTTTCACTGTTTAGAAGAAATAAGGGTAGTAAATAATCATGCAATATATTTTTCTGTTTTACTTAGAAGGAGGGAAGAGGAGAGAGAGGAGAGAGAAGAGAGAGAAGAGAGAGAGAGAGCAAGATAGAGGAGAGAGGAAAAGAGAGAGAAGAGAGAGAGATCTAGTAGCATTGCTAGATCAGAGAACCCTATTCTCTACAATAGTTGAATCAAAGATGTACACAGTATCTCAACACAGCCAATTAGAGTTATGCCTGGTAGTATACTGAAACTACCCAACAAGATATAGTCTCACTTCATTTCCAAGCTGGTATGAGACAGGGAAGTAGATGGAAAAGGCCCTTGTTCCACAATACATAGAAAATGTACGAATGAGTTCCACAAAACTAAATAAAATACCTAATATGAGGGAAGAGAATACAAAGAAAAAGAGAAAACTGAATCTTCAACTGAATCTGTTTCTTACAGGACTGAAGCCTTTTGTAAAACTTTAATTATTGACGTAGTAGATTCTCAAACTATACTTCTTCAATTTATGTAAATGGTTACACAAATGATGAATGTATATGTATTTTGAGAATACAATTTTTAAACTTTTCAAAAATTTGTAGGTATATAAGTAAAAACAGAATGAATATCAATAACTCACTTATCAAAACATTGTTTCAGGAAAGCTTTTATGTTACGTAGTACCTTAGTTCACCTCGTGCTGTTATGACAAAATATCAAGTACTGAGTGGCTTATAAAGAACCAAAATTTATTTTTCACAGGTCTGAAATCACACAATTAGCATCTGATATCTGGTGAAGGCCCTAGGATGGTGATTCAGTGCTGATACTCTGGAGGAGAGAATCTCTGTTCCTCCCAAGAGAAAAGAGAAAGAACTTGACCCTTCAAACCCTCTTCAAAGTGAATTTACCCATAAAAGAGGGAAGGTCCTTACGGTCTAAACATTTCCCCTTACAGTCTACCTCCTGACACTTGTATGGTGAGAATTAGTTTTACGAGGGCAGAAACATTCAAATCAAATCTTGGATAATATTTAAAATGCCTTGGTATTCACACAACCCTTTGTACTTAGATAGACTTCTCCATGAATTTACATAATCATGCAATGATTATTACTCTTTACACACAGTAAATGTATTGTTCACAGAAGGAAAATAAACTACATGAGATCATGTAATAAGAACTGAGCAAGAACTTAAACCAGTATTATGTCCACTGTATGATTCCAAAGCGTTCTCCTTAAAGCTGAAAATAACTCTAAATTACACATAGTCATAAACAGCCAAAAAAGGCTATTTCCAACTTATAAAAATGATTATAGAAGAAATGCTGTCTTGACTTGAGTTCACTTGGACGCAAAGCCAAAGATAAGGCCTTGTGTATAAGTACTTAATTTGGAAATTACTCCCAGGGACCTGGAGTGGAGAAACAGGGAGAAAAAGGGAAGAAGAGAGAACTTTTAAAGGAATTACTGCACTTTTTATGAGTGTGGGAAGCTGGGTCTGAATTCCACTTGAGACTCTCTGCTAAGTATTTTTGCATGAATGCACAGCTTTACCTAAAGGACTGGAGGTTGGAGCTCTCATGTGCTAATCCTAGATTCCTTCTCCTTGAAATCCCTACTCCTCCACTGCTTCAACAGTACCAGACCCCTGTAGACTACACCTGCATGTGAGTTAAGAGAGCTCCTCTCCCTCACTCAGATAGGCTTGAGGCAGAGGGAGGGAAGAGGTCAGACCTCCATTGTGGCAGTATCCAGGGGAGGGCATGGGCACACGGCAAATGCTTCTGCAGTGGCTGCTGTAGTTCTTTCCCAAACAGACTGAAACTAAAGTGAATATATTATTATTAGGTCTGAGATTTGATACAGATTTGGTAAAACAGAAGGAAAACATAATGAAAAATTCTAAAACAGCTCTCATAGAAAATGGGTAACATTTTTTTTCTTTTTATCGATTAAATCTAGCACATATCCCTACAAAGTATTTTGCAGTTCCAAAGAGATTCAGCTTCTGGGTTGAGTGCTAAGGATACTTATTCATAAGCAAAGAATGAAAATGAATGAAAGTTACATATAGATATAAATATTTTTCATGTCTGTTTTTAATTAGAAATTCTAATAGACATCACCATTATAAATATGTGGCATTTCCTAGACTGAATTACCTTTAATACATACTTTAAGAGGTAAATTTCTTTTGGGCCATAGATGAAGATAAATATAAATATATCTTGAGAGAAATATCTTACATTTTTATGGGGCATGTTAAAGGTAAAATAAACTAATGCTAAATTTGCAATTTTTTGTAGAAATCAGATTTATACAGTTACAAATAAAATTTGAATGGCAGTAACATGTCACTTTGTGTAAAATATTCAGCTTTCTTTTGTGGTCTCACAGTTGTCATAAGCATCAATAATATATCCAAACTATTTCTAATATTTTCAAACAAATCAGTATAAAACAAATACAAATAATTAGAGCAGCATTTTATCAGTTACCTTATTTGCCAGTTCTTAACTTTTCTCTGATGTAGTATTATTTATTCTAGTCATTCAAGTCTCCATTCCTTAGTGAATTAAGCTCCTATTGATTTTAGGAGTTAATACTACTTCCAGGTAGAAAATTGCTTAGGCACACCTCCAAGGACAGTTAACTGGAAATAAATTAAGCTAATATCAGAGGAAAACTATTAAGGAGAGGTAGCATTTTAAAATGCTACAAGATTTTTAAGCAAAATACTTTAAATGAGATTGATTTTGTAAATCTTTCCTATTATAATAGGAAGTACAAAAACCTCAACAGATTAAAATGCTAGAAATAAGATGCCTCGGTTTCTAATTTATTTTGTTACCTGAATAGATACAAAATTATATGTGTTTTACACTTTAAGTCAACTTTATAGAGATACAATTTACATTCGATGAAATGCACCTATTTAGAAAGCACAGTTTGAAAAGTTTTGACAAATATATTCTTAAAATACTACCAGAGTCAATATATAGAGCATTTCCATCACTTTCCAAATTTTCCTGACATCTTCAAGCAATCAGCCTCCGACTGTCACCAAACATTTGTATGTATTTGCAGTTTATAATTTATTATGTGTAAGAATTTCATACTGTAAATAAAACTAGTGGTGTATTGGTAAATGTTTTAAAGGTAGTTTTCTAGAGGAAAAATTTTTGACTTGTAAATTTTCATGGTGCATGTACTCTTATCATTGCCATATTTAAAGTACTAACATGATATCAATCAGGCAGCAAAATTTCTGAACTTGTATGGATAGTAAACTATAGCTCCAGAACACTAAATGTGCTTTATTTACATTGTTTTCTGTGTTTTCACTATTGCAAAAAATGTTTCTTGTGACTTTATCATGAGATAGAGACTATTGTAGGGACAAAGAACAAATGGACTCCTGATCCCTTAGCCTATGACTTATTACAAATAATATTTGTGTTTTCTTCTGAGGTAGTCAGGGACTTAAAGCTATTTTTGCTTTCCAAAATGACTTCATTTGCATGGACAGAAGTCTCATAGGTAATTAAGAATAAACAAAATTTGACCTTCATTTTGTAAAACTCTGGGTTAAAATCTTCTTGACTCTTCAAACCTGGATGTTTGTCACTTAGGATTCTTTATCCCTAAATCTACCTACACTAACTTATCACCCTTAAAAACTGATGACACCAGGATAAGAGATTTACAGGAACATTCAGTTTTGCCTAGAATCTCTGAGGCAGTTAGGATGTGTGTCAAGGTGATTTGCTTTGGGACTGTTGAAGCACACTTCAGGTGTTTCTGGGAGGGTCACAAAGGCATGATCTTGAGTTTCTATATAAGCTTCTTCCACACGTCATTTCTGGCACTGTTCCCCTGCTCTGCTTCCTGATAGCAAAAACTAAGCATATTTCTCTATCATACCCTTCTGCCAGGTTTCCACCTGGGAGCCAGATATCCTTGGGTTGAGTTCAAAGAAAGCATGACCAAAATAAAACTTCCCTTTCATTAAATCGTGGGTGTCTGAAATTGCCTTCCAGTGATGGGAAAGCTAGCTAATATAGCAAATCAGTGTTAGAGAAGTAGAGTCATGACTGTGACTCTGCCTGACTATGTGGTTTAGAAGTGTTAGGAAGGATTTGTGGAAAGAGTTTGAAAAGGGTTTGTGATGCAGAGTAGAGAAGTCCTAGAAAGCAGTGAGAAGAACCAGATGGGTTATTCTGCACTGATCTTAGAATGTCAGAATGCTGACAGGAATGTGAACAGCACAGGTCAGGCTCAAAAGGTTTCAGATGGGAGTAAGGACACTTTGGGAAATTAATAAGAAGTTATGTACGTTACACTCTGGAGGAAAATTCGTCTATGTTTTGCCAATGTGCTGACATTTTGCTGGAAACTGAGATTAATTAATTCAGCAAAGGAAACTTTAATCAAAATGATAACAGCAGAAAAAATTGAAAAACCTAAAATTTGGTCCACAATAAAACACATATAAAACTGGGGCCAAAGGAGATGTGATTATTGAAGAGCATAACATCATTGAAAAAAAAAAAACATGTATTTTGTGCTGGGACAAGAAGAGGGATGCTTTCAGGGCATCTCACTAATCAGCCAAGTTTTACCCATCAAGGAGTCAAGCATGCAAAAGTGTAAGACTTTCATTTGAGAAGAGAGTCCCTGGGCCTCTGCTCAAGAAGGATTTCCTAGGAAATTGGTTCCCTGACTTTCATTTCATTCTGCATAATCATGCAATCAGAGACCACTGTAGCCATGGTCCATGAGGACCTGTCTATTATTCTTGCTTACGGCAGAGTCTAACATTTTCATGTGATGAATGTTTTACTGGCATGCAGAATGCAAGAACTTTTTTATTGTAAAGACTTCCACCCATATTTTAAAGGAAGACTGGAAAGGCCAAGCAAGGTACCCCTCATGGGACGTTGTGTGAAGCCATGGAAATTAAGTAGAATGTTCAATAGGGATTCCAAGGAAGTTAAAGATATCAGGAATATGGAAAGTATCCCAAGAAAAGCTGCAGGTGGTAAGTAGAACTAGTTCAAGAAAGATGACATATGGGATGGAACCAGGAAGACCACAGAGGTAGAGTTGCCCAATCCCTCTCTAAGTCATGTCTCAATACCATGTACCTGCATGTCAGTCATTGAGCTACAGAATTTAATGTTTTCTTTGATGAGGTTTGATCTTGCTTTAATCTAATTATTTTCTAACCCACTAGTCCTCATTTTGAAATGGGAGAATTTACATTTCTTGGATTTTTACAGAGGTTCACAACTGAGAATTTGCCTTGAGTCTCGGCAGAGATTGGGATGTGAAATTTTGGGAAAAAATTGCTGAAACTGTAGAGATTTTGGGTAATACATTGTTGTATTTCCTGTTGTACACAGAATAAATATGTTTTGTTAGGGGAGGTGTAGTGCTTTTAGCCCATAACCAGCTGGCTCCAAGGCAGGGTGGCATAGCAGTTGGGCATTGCAGAGGAGAAAAGGTTCATGGAGGACAGAAAGCAGCAAAGCAAACAGGACTTTAGCAGCTTCTTTCTACCCCTTTTGTACTCTATCTAGGCTACTGGTCTTAGGGCAGGTGCCAAACCAACCAGTGGACTGATTCAGTAATCACACACTCTTAATCCCAGCATCACACACTCTACTTCCAGCCACCTCTGAAAAAGCCTCACATATGACTGCTTGAGGTTTTGAGGGGACATCTAGACACTAGGTTTTCCTCTCATTGCTGAGACAGGGGGATTAGGAAGTTGCTATTGTCTTTATTTTTACATTAACTATGGTTTAAGGAGATGTATTTGTTCACAAGTGGTTGTATATGACAATTAGGGTAGAGTGTCAACTTGGTTAGCTTTGGGATCCACCCCAGGAATCAGTGGAGCACACTTCAAGGTGTGGTTGTATGGCTC
>RJWM01048766.1:0-11367 GCA_004363535.1 Dasyprocta punctata
GAACAAAAACAAAACAGTGAAAACAGTATTGCACATTGTTATTTTCAAAATAGTTGCTCATATTACCAGACTCAAGGATAAAACAAAACAGTAAAATGGAGCATAACATTAGATTTCAAAAACCAGACAGGAGAAAATCCCCCACAGTTGACACAATGCACACAGCCATCCTCCTGGTAGATGCCCAGACCACTAGCCCCAGGCCCACAGAGTCAACCAAACAATACAAGCATCAAGCTATTCTTTTCCTCTCATTTGCTATCATCTCACCCCAATTCCTCCAAATCAGGAAAAGGGAGAGGGAATGCTCTTCTGGTTTTTCAGTATGCACAATGGCTGGCTTATGGGAAGGCTTGGTTTCTCTTCTGGCTGAGGCTCTTACCCATCAGCATGGTGGAGTCTGCTTCACGGGAGGGCTTCATTTTTCTTCTGGCTGATGTTCTTGCCCATCAACATGGCAGAACATGCTACATGGAAAGCTATGGTTTCTCTTCTGGCTGAGACTATTACCCATCAGCATGGTGGAGCTTGCTTCATGGGAAGGTCGACATGCAGACTCTTAATTTTCTCAAATCAAATAGAAATAAATACTACCGCATTTTAATTTGGTGCACAACTTTATAACCTGCAAATTCACGTGTAATATTAAAGATTATTATATTTTTTTACCTTCCATTGTATTCTGCTTGTAGTTGGAGATCAATAAAAATTTGCAGGATTCAATTCAGGAATGACTGATAATGTAATAGTAAGAAACATGATATGACATATATTGTTGGCTTTAATGGCATCCAGCTCCCAGACACATTGCCTTTCTTCCTTTTACTTATTTCTAATCATTTCAATCTTCCCAATTTATTTTATGATCTTCTCCTCTAACTTTTTTAGCAGTCCCCACGAACATGTCAGAGGCATATTGGTATTAATAGGCTAGAGATCCTGCATTTGAGTTTGCAAATTATTTCCAAATAATCAAAATATATTCAGATTCTTTTTGGAAAGTGCACTAAAAGTTTTTGACCTGTACCGTAGATCCGTTGTCTTAGAGAATATACCACTGTGGCCTAAAACTATTCACTAGACTTAGGATGGTGAATTAACTATTGGTGATCATTAATGCACCTAACATATACCAGAGAAAAACATACAAAGGACTTCACACCATTATGTTTTGTTGCATGCAAATTTTTATGATTATATAAAATTTTTATGGTTAATCAGGATAATACAATGTAAATAATCTACTAGACAAGGCACTATCTACAGAGCTCTATTAATTCATCACAAGTAGCATACTAACAGGTGACAGAGCACATAGTAACTATGGTTTTTGAACTTTAAATATATTAAGCTTCACTGAAATTCTTCAGTCCAATTTCCTTCATATCAAATTTGCACAGAGTTTTTCAAAGGTAGCTAGTTAATACAGGATGCTTTTAATAATCATCCAAAATGACCATCCACATGTTACTAGAAAATGGCTTCTTTTGGGCTTCTCCTTTTCATAGGGACTGGTTTTAGTTTGGTTCTCCCATCTTCTTTCCTGATGGTGTGGAATATAGAGAGACTGTGAGGCTTATTGGCATTTAGAACATTTACTCATAGTTCTGCTGGTTATTTAAACAAGGGAGTTCTCATTAATATATGTAGTGATTTGATTTTTTTATTATATAACAAAAAATAATGTATAGGACATTAAAAAAATATTGGTAAGAAATGCAAATGTTATGAATGCTATGTTATTTTTGTAATGATTTGATTTATAGCAGGAAGCCAATAAACCAATACATATGTTTGAAGTGACCATGCCTTGGAAGCTTTGGTCATCAGCTCTAAAGCTTCAAAACAGAGAAGAGGGTTTGTGCTTGGAACAGTGCTGGCAGTTTTGTGTTTTTACTAATTCTCTATCACTTTGTGAAAGCTAGATAAAAGATGACTTAGACAGGACCATTACTTTCCTTGATAGTTTTAACATATCAAAACAGGGCAGGCTTTTGTGTCATTTCCCAAATGGGGGCACTCTCTTTTATACCTGTGAGATTAAGACTAGCCAAGAAATCAGCAAAAAGGGGGAAATCTTAGGAGTGGCCTTGGGAAAGGAAGGGAAAGAAAAGAATAACTCTGTTTCTTCCTGTTATCTTTTACGGTGTAATAAAATCTCTTCCATAATGGGACACAGGGGTTCCTGTGTATGGGGCATGGTTCCAGAAAGCATAGTCAAGCCAAATGCATGTGTTTCTGAGTTCTGACTTTAAGAATAGAATCAGCACGGCGACAGTCATCATCAAGTTTCTGACTGATGAAGAATTCAGATGGGAACTTTTGCTCCTACTGCTTCTCTCTAAGATATTAAAAAACAGTCATAAAACAACCTTTTTCATAAATTAACACTTATAATAGGACCTAATATGTCGGAAGTGCTCTGAGGACATAAAGTTTTTAATCTAGGTTTTTTTTTCTCTTTTCACTCCAGTATTTACAGTGGGTAGCATGAAATGAATACTCTGTTAATAAATGCTGACCAGTTTGTATATAAAAAATTGAAGCAAAGAGGTAGCTTATTTAGCCCCTGCCTTCTGAACTATAAAAGTACTTGGAATAAAATTCTCAGGAATAGATCTGTCTCCTTCATATCAATCTTTGAAGACTGTTCAGAAAATACTGAGACTTAATTAGGACACATTTTGCCAAAAAGAATGTTAATTTTTACTTTTATGGTTTACTTTTAAAATATAAAGAATTACACAAATTTATATATCTCTATTTTTTTCAAGAAGAAATTATATTATAAGCTAATACAAAGTGATAAAGAGCTCTCCACAGCAAAGTTTATTCTTATTATTTGGACTCAAAGGCACCGTATACCCTGGATAATAATTTAGGATCATATTTAAAAGTCACACAGTTAGTGAAAGTTGGAAAGTACATTTCATGAGTTAGCATTAGTTCTGGTTGTTACAGTTATTCTTCTCAGGTCTAACTATATAATATATAACTTACACAAGAAAGGGTTTTGAAAAAATTTTTAACTTGACAAGCTACCTCCAAATATAACTCACCTGGTATAGCAATGCCCCATTTCCATAACCTTAATTGCTTTCTCCTTCTTCCTTTCCTTTCACTCCCCTCACATCTCTGCATTAATCTTTTAAGGTGGATTTTTCATCAAAGCTGCCTACATTCTATAGTTACTGCCTGGAAGCATATAGTGAATGTCTCAAAATTTGTGTTTCTTGAGGCAGCATTTCCTCCTAGCTGAATTGTAATAACTGAAGAAATCTGAGGTGTCTGAAGTTTTCAATAAGCCACAAAAAAGGATCCAGCTTCCTTGTCCCAGCCAAAATATCATTTATTCTATGGAGTCTAACTTTTTTATGTGCTGAGTTCAACAATGTGAAAAAATATATAAGGTCAATCAAATACCCAGAAAGGATAAGGAACAAAACAAGGTACATGGCTTCCAGCCCAGCACTTTGATCTCACTTCTATTTGAGAGGACAGAGATTTGTCAGGATACTGGATTATCCTAGGAAGACCGTCCACTGAAAAGATATTCAGATACAAGTGTGAGCATTAGACACAGCCTTATATATGAGTCTATTTATTTGATAAGATGTAAAAACGGCAAAGTCAATCTGAATAAAGCAAACCATATCACTGTTTGTTTGTAGGGAATCATTAGAACCTCTTTATAGAAGATAGTAAAGCACAGTGTTTTAAACTGAAAACACACTTCTCTACAGAGTTGAAAAGCCTTGTTCCAAACCGCAAATTCTTTCTCTATTAGTAACATAAACAGGAAAGAGTTATTAGTCCTCACTTATCCCATTACTAATAATGAGAACAAAAACATGCCTATGCTTGTACTATTCTGTAAGACAACTAAATGAGCTTATTATGTGTAAAATGCCTAGAAGTTGACATATAAGGATTCAAAGATAAGATGTAATTATTATTTCTGTTTTTGTTTTTGTTTTACTGTGGCAGGCATAGGGATCTAGATAGAGGTCATTCCGTGCTGCAAAACAAAAAGATTTAGAAAGTCCAAGAGTTTAGCGATGAGCTTAGGGAAGGCTGTTTTTCCCCCTAATCTGTGAAAGCAACCGCTATTTTATTGACATCCACCTCAGTGGCATTTTTGAAGGAATCCTCTTTTTCAGACCCAATTTGTGAAACTGACAGGCTTTATTTCTTTTAGACATAACAATTGATAGTTACAAATTCACATATAATTTGATTAATATGTGTCTTAGTTACTTTTTACTTGTTGCCGAGACAAAATACCTGACGCCCAAAATTAGGAAAGGAAAGGTTTATTCTTACAGTTTCTTGGGAGTTTCAGTCCATAAAGTTGGCTCCAAGGCAGCATGGGGTGACGGGGCTACAGTTCACAGCGGCTGCAAGCTGCAAGCCGCAATCCGCGCGCTGGCGAGAGAGAGAGGCGGAAGCCGGAAGCCAGCAAGAGGAAGACCCGCCTTCCCTTATACTGTATCTCAGCTCCACCCCTGGGCGGGTGTAGCAGTCACGTCATTAATCCTGGTGCTAGACAACAAACTGATCACAAGCATCAGACTCAGCTCCATCAAAAGTATGAGGACTTGGGGGTACATAGCATATCCTATACAATATGTGATCATCAGTTTCATATAATTGTTTGGCTATTTAAGAAGTGTACCCATTTCAACATCCCCAATCAGTTGATTTTCATGTCTAACCTTCTTGAGCTCCCTTTCTTCTCCCTTGGGCTCCCTTCCTTGCAATCTGCATGTGTTCCCAGCTGAAATTTGCAGATGACTCAAAACTGTCCCATGACCTCCTGCTTGTAAGAACTAGTCAACAAACCTGCCTCCTTCCCTAGTATGCCTCACAATTGTATGTAAAGACTTCACACTTGACCCAACTTGTCAGCTCCTAAAACTCTCAATCCAACATTTAGGGAAATTAATTTCAAATGCAATTGAACTCTGCTTCTTACTTCATTTATTTGAAGATGACAAGTGATTGGATCTTGTGAAAATTAATTACCAAGGATCTTTCCACCGTATTTTAGATCAACCTCAGATCAAGAGTTGAAATAACTATGCAGTGCACATTTGATAAACATTCTCTAGATCTGCTTTGGGGAAATAAACATATATATTCAACATAAGAAAAAAACAAAGAATCTTCTTTTTCTAATATTCTGTAAAGAGGCCTTACTCCACTTACTGCTACTAATGATTCAACAAAACAATGGAATGTGGACTTGTTCCTTCTTTCCCCTGGAATATCATCATCTCTGGAATTCTGGAAACTTTTCTGTCTTCTGGCCACTCTTTTCTAATTTGTAGCCACCAAAGTAATTCTCTTGACTCCAGCCAAAGCACTGCCACTGATATTTTTTTTTCATATTGAATTTGAATTTAAATTTAAAATCAACAATTATTTCAATCAATGAGTAACTTGTGGTTACAATACCTGCTAATTAAGGAAAGATATAATGCATGTAGCACAAGAAGATTGCAATGAAAAGCTTTTTAGGGTTTTTTTAGAGTTCTAGACACTAATAATTCACTAACACATAAAGAGAATCTTATATGCGTATGACAGCTATACAAAAACTTGCAGTTTTTAAAATAACTTTAAAAAGTTTACATGTGTGACCTTTGATACATGTGTAATCTTTTTTTATATTTATACACACATAGATATATATGTAATTACTTAGGGTGAAAGCCGTATCAGTGTTCATAGGGTTTTAGTTTAAAAAATAACATGAAATTAAGAAAAATGTGTGATAGAAAGACATTAGAAAATATCAGGCTGAAATGAAACTGATTGTTAAGATATATCAAAGATAAAGTTTAACCCTGAGGATACTCCCATGAAGGGGGTGTGAAGTGACGACCTCCCAACACTTATTTTTAGGTCATGTCTCTATAAAGGGCAGTCCTGGCACACATATTTCAGAAACAGTACATAGAAAATTCATAGAGCAAAAATATATCGAATGATTCACATATGCCTTAAGGTCCCTACCAGTATTTATGTGTATGTATGTCTTTTCTAATGTAAAGAAAGTGAGAGAGTTTGGTCAATGGAGCCTATTATATACAGTATATTTTTAATTTCAACTGATGACTTATGGAGACCCTGCTGCATATTAAACTTTTGGGTAAACTCTTTGTGTATTTTATCTCAGTCCCATGACACAGGTTTAACTTGTCCCATTTTGTACATTCAGATATTAAGATTCAGAGAAATCAAATGACTTATTCAATGCTATACAGTAAATCAATACAGACCAAGAATCCAAACTGACATCTTAATTTTAAAGTGTCTGAGTAGACCCTGTTCTAGGTAGGACTGTCCCTCAGTTCCTCACCCAGCACTGAGTCACAAGCCTTAGACATATGGCTGTAGCCTTGGTCCTTTATGAATGTTCCCAGATGCCCTTAGAAGTAGCACCACATAAGCACCACTCAGAACCACACTGGCAACTAGGTAGGTGGCTTTTCATGAGAATGTCTTGAAGAGTTGAGGAGTCACTCAGATTTTTTTTTGTTTTGACCAAGCATGTAGTTCCTGGAAAAGTGTTCACTTCATTATCTAATGCATAAAAAGGTATTGAAACTCAGATTTAACAACATGTCTTTACCATGGGCTTCTTGAAAAAGCCCACATACTTGATAGGTAAGAATTGCTTGCTTGGGGCAGAGAGTTGAATCAGGAAGGTTTTGAAGATCTCTTTGTTCTATATATGGGCATGCCCAAAGCCAAGTATTATCCCCTGGCCAGACAGAAAGAGGATCTTTTCCTTCATTTTCACATATAATTTGGTTCCTATAATATCTTTTTTTTTTGGGGGAAAAAATAATTCACATATAAGAAATGGCTTTAGGGCACAGCTGAAATTGTTCAAAGACATTTCTGTCTATGGCAGTAAAATAATTAGCAATTGTATACATTAAAGTTTCCCTGTGTCTGCTCATTGGAATAACAAATCATTTATTAGTTTAAAAAAATCTTTAGATTGATGTCAATGAGGAAAATGTTGACCAATGGTGGAACCCTGATATGAAATATATTAAGTAAATGAATGTGAACACTTTGGTAACCTTTGATAGACATATGTATTTAAGTTGATGACAGTTTCTTCACCCTCAGTCATCTAATAATTAAAGTTAATAATTGAAACAAAAGCAAAGTGTAATAAATTTATTTCCTCAATGTTCTCTTCTACAGAGTTTATCAACTTTGGGTTGGTCTAATTGAATTAACAACAAAGTCGAACATGTATTGAATTGAGTCTCAATAATGTAGCATCAGCAATACTGAATAGTGATTAACAAACTTACCCATTTCCTTCTCACTTTTCACTTATATCTTCCATTTGTGATACTATACTGTTATAAAAAAGAAATGAAGACTCATGGTCTCATTATGCTTTTGTATTTCTATTCTTAAGAATGAATGAAACTAAATTTCATACATGTAAGTTTTGCCTTTATTTAATAATGAGGGCACTGTATAAGCAAGGTTTTTAATTTACAGCTTGGCAGTGCCACCCCATTATAACCTTTGGGTCTTATGGTGTCACATGGATCGATTTCATTGTCATGTAATATAAAACTAATGGGTCATGATTGTTATTGTAAAATTTCAGAACTCAATAACCTTTCTGTTTTACCTTATAATTCATTTTGCTGATACCATTTTGTTTATTAGATTCTTGCATTTTTTTTTTAAGGAAATGCCTCCAGACCTAACATGGCTCTAGGAGATAGGTTTTCCATTTGATCTTAAAATATCTATGAGGCACTGGTGCTGAGAAGAGCATTTTTCTGTTATAAGGCTGGCACTCCACTTTGATGTGGGCCCTCACTGTCTCAGCTCCATAGTTTCTAATCACCACCACCTGGTCCGCAGTACTTCTTACAAGGTTTAACTTTAATAGGAACACATTCCCAAGAAAAATTCATTTTATTCCTTGGGTTCTAACAGTGCAGAGGGTTTTCCTTTGTTTTCATTCAACTTTGAGCAAAGGTAAATGGATTTTCAGACACTGCTTTCTATCGGTTGCCCATACAATTTAATGACAGAAAGTGGCTTTTATAACCTAGTAACACCTCAGGTCACTTTAAGTGAATCCCTTCAGATTTATGGGAATGGCTTGGTTGGTAAATTTATTGCAAGTCTTTGCCTTAAGTAAAACTATGGGTATTTTTCTCTCTTGATCCAAGGTTTCTACATAAGAAAGCCTGCAAGAGGCTACAAAGTTGAAGAGAGTTATTCCTATTCAATAATTCAATAAATGTTATTGAATGACTACAGGGTGGTAGCTTGTACTAGGTACTGGGCTTACACTAGTGGATAAAAGTCAGAAGGCTGTCTACTCTTACGATTTCTTATAATTTATTGAGAAAGACAGGTATTTTAAATAATTGTACCATTAAGTAGTGATACATGCTGGAGAGATATACATAAGACAGACAACAAACTTTCTTAAACTGTGAAGTTTTAACTGAGGACTGTAAGGATAGTTTTGAGGAGAAAAGATGGCTATTAAGAAGGGGATGTACAGTAAAAATAAGGATTCATAAAGATCCAGTGGTAGCTGAGAGTGTTGACACAACCTGGAATCCCAGGCAAGTTGGAGCCCAGTCTGTGCAACTTGGTGACTAAAGAAGACTGTGTCTCAAAATTAAAATAAATAAATAAATAAATAAATAAAAATTAAAAAAACAAAATATTTTAGGTTGTAGTTCAGTATGAAGGCTCAGGGTTCCATACAATCCTGCAGTCAGTTAATAACTGACCTAGTGGAGGTAGGCACAAGTGAAGAAAAACTAGAACATAAAGGCTTAGACCACTTTGGAAACAGTCTTCATATTAAAAACAGTAAGAAGCCATTAAAAGGCTTTCAAGTAAAGATATTTAAACACTTTTTACTATTTTAACTACTCAGACTCGAGTTGCTGAATTACTTCCTGCTTTTAGAGGTGGTGAACCTACAGCACATGTACTGCAGGTGGCTGTTTTTAACATTGAATGCTCCACAAGGTTCACCATCACTGGCATAAGTAATTCTGGGTGAAAAAATAGTTGAATCATCTTTACAGTAACTGTAACCACTACAGCAGCAATTTGTATATGTGTCTAACTTTGAAAAGTAGACACTTATGAAAGGAGTATATAATATCTCTTTTGGGTTCAATTAAAGTGTTCTAGCTTTAAAATGCTTTTTAAAATTATAAATGTCGACCCTAGATGATCCCAACATTCATGAATGATGAGCTGTATCTGATCTGAACGTCAAATACTTTTCAGCAACTTGCAGAAGGGTTTTTGATTGAGTTAATGAGACAGCTAAACACAAGGAAATTGCATGTAAATATGTATATAGAATGAAACTTCAGAGAAAATATTTTCACTTAATATTAATAAACAATGAAAGAGATTTCAGAACAAAATGGTTACAGAAACTAATTTCTATTACTGCAAAACAAATATAAGTTGCCCTATGATACAAGTATCAAAAATGTTTCCAAGAAAGAAAACATTCTAAGTTTTGGGGTCGTTTATCGAATTTCCTTGAATCTTTTGTTTTGATATTTTCTGGCAAGGCAATCTGTGTGCAGTATTTGGATGTGTTCTTAAGCCGCATATGCGTAGTTCTCATTTATTACTTGTCAGTCCGTGAAGCAGAGAAGGATGAGGCAGCACTGCGTTTAATCATGTCTCTTCATGGGTTTTGTACAATCCTCTTCATTCTGCCTAATAACATGCTGCTAACATTTACTTAATCTTAAATACAGCTCAGAAATAAAAGGGCCATATAAGCCTTCTTCTGTTTATAGTGCCAATCAACTGGAGCCTTCTAGCAATTATTGGCTAATTAATAGTTATCTTAGGGAAAACAGAGAACTTATTAGGGATTTATATGTGGAATTAAGGCAAGGTGGCTTGTGTAATTCTACTGCTGATAGAGCCAGTGTAGATAAGTCCTGAGATACTGCTCAAAGCTTATAAAAATTATTTGCAAAGACAGATTCTGAGTTTATAAGAAGAGACAGATTCTTAACTGAATTCATTGTTGATGGTTTCTGGATTTGATTTAAAGTTTGCTGGTATTCTTTAGGTAAAAACAAAAAAAAAAACAACAAAAAAACCCCATGTATTTCTTTTAAGATATTTCCTGTTATAAAATAATATAGTGCCCTGAGAACAACTTAAAGATGATGCCTTATTAAACAAAAGTTAAATGTAGTGTTTTGATCTAGGTTATGTTTACTTTTTGTACAGAATTATCCACTGAGGTGCTTCAGCTTAGATTTTACATAAACATGCACAATTTGGTTCAGTATTTATGATTCAAGTTATATGTTAACACTGTTATACAGAAGGATATGCCTGGTTCTCAAAAATATTAATGTTAACTAAGCCAAGGCTGAGCAATGTGGATGTTCATAATTTTTTATAATTAACATATTACTGATTTTGGCTATTAACCATATGCTCAGCCAAAAGAGAGACACAATAGAATTTAAAGAAGATATGTAAGAGTTTCTCTGTCCTCAGAAGTGGACCATCTGTGAAAGAAAATAATACTTGCTAGACATGCTGATGACAGTTCTGAACTCATAAAACTTCCCTGATGTTGGCATGCGATGGCTTGCTTTGTGGTGCTAGGTTGGTCTCTATAAGCAGGGTGTAAGTACTGGGATATTGAGACAGTGGCACAGCACAGGCAGGATGGGTGACGTGAGCATCAACAACCTACATGGCCTATTCCCAGTGCTTCATAGTAGCACTGATCTCTGTATTTAGCATAGACTAAGTGCTTGATGACTATATGTCTGCCTAATTAAGTTCTACAAAGTAAGACACACAGGTGAGTCTTTACCACCTCTAGTTGGCCAAGAAGTTTATCACCTAACGTGTTTCTTTTTCTAGTTAAAAGACCGTTAAACTATTAGAATAATAGATTAAACACAGATGATTACAAGTAGATAAATGTCTTCAAATAGGTTATTCCTTTAAAAATCAATAATGAATGCATTTGTCAGCGTTAAAATTATGCTGCCATTATATTGCCAAAAACATCGAAGTTCTAGGCACAGTGACAAAAGAGAATAGTATAATTTTTACTTGTGGAAAACATCTGCCATTGGTTCCATTTGAAGGCATTAAAAAGCACTGGTTCTATTTAGAGAAAACCCAGTTTGTATGAAACAAGTTGCTATAACAGAAGAGGGCTAACATATCTATGATAATTCATTTGAAGTTCTAGATTTTTATAATTTGGCCTTAAAAATAATGCATGTTCCTTGTGAGAAAATGATATAAGTCAATATTAAAGTATAAAATAAAAATTTAATAAGAATA
>RJWM01048767.1:0-11367 GCA_004363535.1 Dasyprocta punctata
TAAAGTCAACTACCCCAAAATCTAACAAGCTACTTCCAAACAGCTAACAGAGCAAACTTGTCTATGTAGCAAAATAGTGAGAAGATTTAGAAGTAGAGGTGAGATACCAATCAAGTTTGGTGATAGCAGGTTATCCAAATAAGTATCTTAGTTCAACTTTAAGGTTTCCTAAAATATACTAACTTAAACAAAGACTTAAAATCTAATTTAAAGAGGGACAGCTCTTTAAAATAAGGAAACAACCTTCAACAGTGGGTAAATAAACAAAACTATCATAGTTGGCCCAAAAGCAGCCACTAATTAAGAAAGTGTTCAAGCTCAACAAAAAAATACAACCTCAATTCCAATAAACTATAATCAACTCCTGTTTAAAAATTGGATCAATCTATTCCTATATAGAAGGGATAATGCTAATATTAGTAACAAGAATCATTTCTGCTTGCACAAGCTTATATCAAACTCACATTTGATCATTAGCAACTTAATAATACAAGACACCCCATTAATCATCTTATTAAAAATATTGTTAGCCCAACACAGGAGTGCTACCCAGGAAAAACTAAAAAAAATCAAAAGGAACTCAGCAAACATAAATCCCGCCTGCTTACCAAAAGCATTACCTGTGGCATTCTAAGTATTAGAGGAACTGCCTGACCAGTGACAATTTAGTTCAATGGCCTTGTTATCCTGACCATGCAAAGAGAGCACAATCACTTGTTCTTTAATTAAGAACTTGTATGAATGGCCAAATAAGGTCTCTTGCTTTCAGTTGGTGAAATTGACCTCCCCATAAAGAGGCTGGGATAAATCAATAAGACAAGAAGACCCCATGGAGCTTTAATTTATTAATTTACTCTCTACCATAGTCAAGTTTACAAGGACACAAAATATAGTATCTAAGTTAATAACTTTGGTTGGTGTGACCTTGGAGAACAACAGGTCCTCTGAATGGTATTAATTTAGACATTACAAGTCAAAGTCTTCCATCATAGGAGGGAAGAAGGTGTGTTTTCTCTCTCTCTTCTGCCGTTTTCACTGTTGTTGTTTGTGGCTGCCATGAACGTTTGCCTCTCAGCCACGCTCCCCTGCCTTGGAGCCAGTTGAGTATGGACTGAAACCTCCAAAGACTGTAAGAAATAAACCTTTGCTTCCTTCCTTTTGGGCTTTGGGTATTTTGTCTCAGCAATGAGAGAAAAGTAAGTGGGACAGCGAGGCTTATATTAATCTTTTCTAGGAAGCAGAATTTATATTTGTTAGTTTTTTCTGTACTATGTTTGCTATTTCACAGATTCCTTCTCAATTATTTTCTTCCATTTGCCTGACTTGGGTTTAATTTACTTGTTTTATTTTACTTCATCAGTTTAAAACTATGGTCATTGATTATTTCAGGTGTTTGTTTGTTTGTTTGTTTGTTTATGATACAGAATCTCATTCCCCACGCCAGGCTGACCCTGAACTTGTTAGTAGCCCAGACTGGCCGTGAATTCTTCAGCCTCCTGAATGCTAGGATAATACATACACACCACCATGCCTGCCTGGCTTGACCATTGATTTTAAGCCTTTCTTTGTTTCTACTGTAAAATTGTAACTTTCTTTCTAAAAACTTCTTTAACCCTAAATTTTTCATATGTTGCATCTTCCTTATTACTCATTCAAAATATTTTAAATTTTCCTTTGGATTGTTTCTTTGATTATAAGCTATTTAGAAGTGTTTTAGGTCTTTAATGAATCTCCTCGCTATTTATTTCTAACTTGATTGAATTGTAGTCAAATAACAATTATTTGAAATTTGCAAGACTTTTTAATGACTCATCAGCATTCACTTTAAATTGGTTTTCTTCCTGTATATAGTTAAAATAGTCATGTTTTCCACAGTTGTTGAGTGTAGAGTTTCATATCAGTTAATACAAAATGAATGATACTTTTGCTCAGATACTGATTTTTTTGTGCTTTTTTCTAAGAAATACTAAGGTAAGATCTATTATTGTGGCCTTATCCATTTCTTCATTTAGTTTTGTCAGTTTATACCCTGCTTACCTTTTGTTCCCATCCTTTGTAATATGGTGTCATGTTCTCCAGAGGAATTCTCCTCTTCTCATAAAATGTCCTCTCCGTCTCTGGTGAGGTACCTTGCTATCTTTACTTCCTGTTTTCATGGTGTAACTTGTTCTACCCTCTATTTTCAACATCTACAACACAGAGCACATCCTTTAAAATCATGTATATTTGGATCTTGGTTTCTCTACACCAGACCGATAATTTCAATACTTTGAAAGCTTAATCCATTCACATGTAATGTGATTATTAATTTGAATGAATGTAGCTTTATAATTTTGCTAGTTGTTCTATCTTTTCTCTGTTTGTCCTTTCTGACTCTTGTGGGCTAATCATTTACTACTTAGTATTGCATTTTATATTTTCTGCTTTTTCTCATTACTTTATAAACCATTTTCAATACTTTTTATCATTGTATTTATTTAGTAGTTATTCTAAGAGATTATACTGAATTATCATCATCCTTAAATTGACACTATTTAGAATTACCATTGTACCATTTCATGTAACATGTAATGAGCTTGTTCTACTTCAGCTTGTTCTTGTGTTTTTGTTATCATATTTTACATGTATATACATTATAAACAACATAATACACAATAGTGTCATACTTTTGATTTACATCTGGTCTCCAAATAAATTAAGAAGAAATTTAAAAGATTCATTTCCACATATCAATCATTTCTGGTGCTCTTGATGTTTCCTACAGATTCGAATTTACATCTAGTGCTTGAAGAACGTTATACAGCATTTCTGTAATGTAAGTTGCTGGCCGATGTATTTTTATTGGTTGTGAATGTTTTCCATCTACTTTCACTTTTGTATGATGTTCTTCCTGGAGGTAGAATTCCAGATGGACATTTTTTTTAAATTGTATTGCTGTTTCCTTTTCCTCCACCACCTTTTAGCCCTGGATGAGTCCATTCCATTCCTACTTCTAACCCCGGGGGCTGGCCGTCTGTCCCCTCAGACCCCCTTCCACCCAGACCTTGGCGTCACTGTGACCGTCATCTTTCCGTTCTATTTCGTGCTCTCTGGAGAGGCTGGGGCCGAAGAAGGGCACTCTCCTTCCGACCCCCTCACTGCCCTGCGCGCTTCGTCGCCTTGCCGCGCCTTCTCGGGCTGTGCCGACTGTTTCTGCTTTCCGGTCCAGCTCCACAGGAAAACGAGCTCAGTCTGAGTCTCTCCCATATTCTCGGCACTCAGCAAATACCGGGCACCGTAATAAAGGCTCAGTGATGTTTCTCTAACGCAGGATGGAGGCGAACAAAGCCACAGGACTTGAAAAGACATGTTGAGTAGTCACATTCTGGTAAATTCTCCAGAACCATCTGTTTCATAAACACTGCGCTAGGAAATATAAATACAAAAGCAGTGCATGGGTGAGATGCTTTTCCAGGTCTCCTGAGTTAGCAGCGGTCCCCGCTCTGGTTCCCGTAAGGTCTCCTTGCCCTTGCCGTGGTCTCTGCAGAGGTCCCCTAGCACCTTGTGCTTCCAGACGCGCCTTCCCCCTTCAGCTGGGCAGGCTGCCCGCTCTGTGCAGGCAGGGGCTGTATGTTCTGACACATACCCGGCAGTCCTGCAGAAATAGCCTTTAAGCCTACAAAGGTTTTCAGATGCCCTTAGTATGTTACCATGCTAAAAGTGAACACAGTAAGAAAGTTATTGTTTTAGGTTTAATAATAAGATTTGCTAGCTCCCTAAGGAAAAAGGAGCCGTATAATTTTGCACTAATTAGGATTTCAGCTGAGTATTAATGAAGCACTAAGTTCCCACCAAGGACACTGTGCCTGTGACGGTGGGCGAGATGTCCTCTGCTCCTCCTCTGCCTTTGTTCTTGTTTATATGCAAGGCCTTTTCGGTTTATGGTCCCTGTAGTTTGCCTCACAATAAGCTGCCAAGAATCTTCTGCTCATGACTTTGTTTGGCTGCAGAGCATAAGAAGTGTTATGCAAAACGACAGCTCAGAATATTTTTTAGAGTTTTTGGTGTTCTTAAAAGTGCCCATTTTTAAATATAAATATTTATGCCTATTGCCAAGCTGAACCTCCGTTTGTTAGGAGAGGGCCTTCGGTTAGTCTGCAGTCTGAAGAGGCAGCGTAGAAACAGTTTTTACTGTTTATTATGACAAGACTGATGGAGAACTCTGGAGGGAGTAATGCCTGAAGCTGGTTCTCATATTCTGATTCCATGCATAAAAGAGCAGCAAGGATCAGCCCTGGGTAAGCATTCAGGCGACTTCCGCCTTCCGCGCGTGTTGTGATAACGTATGGCCCCTAGATGTGGGGACCGCGGTAATCTCTGAATCATGCTCTCCTGTGAAACCAAAACCAATGCAAGCACAGCTCTTTTTTAAGGAATAACTTTCTTTCTTTCTATTTTCTTTTCCATTTTTAAGGCCCACTACTCTCCACCTTCAAGGTCTCCCAAAGGAGCACGGGGAGAGTTCTTTTCAGAGTGTGAGCCTGCTGTGAGGGGGAGCCACAGTCTGAAACTTGGTCTGAAACCGTTTCCAGACTGTGCAGAGCTCACGGAATCCTCTTTGCAAGTCACACCTGGGCTCGCGCGGCAGCATGGTTGGGGGAGGCGCAGGCACTCTCGGGAGGCTGAAGGCTGAAGGCCAGTCCCGGGCTCACGGAAAGACTCAGTCGCTCTCTGGTTTACGTCTGAACTGGCAAGCTGTGCCTGGGAAGTTTTGAGTCTAGATATTTGTGATTTCATTGTTGTTTCTTTTTTCTTCCATAATTAAATTTACCTTTTCTGTGTGTGTGTGATGGATGAAACTCTAGTCCCCGGGCAAGCTAAGCAGGTGCCCCCCAACTCTATTACACTGACTTTTATGGGACCATCTGGTATGTCAGCGCCCACTTACGTGTTTTAAACAAAACCAAAATGAGTTCATCCTCGTCCTGCCAGCTCAGCTTGCATACCTCATTTCAAACAGGCTTCCTTGAAATGTGCGCCAGGCCATAATGGTGGAAGTCTCCAGGACGTTCTGCTTTTTGCTCCTCTTAGAGACATAAAAGCAAGCTTGGCTACATGGTAACATTCAGTAAGCTGGACCCATTGGACTTGACAAAGGAGACTTTATTCTTGTCTTCCCGACCCATTCATGTTAGGTCTGTGGGGTTCATGTGTTCCCTCCCCCAGGATAAAGTTAACAGTGCATCATAAATTTTCACTTTCAAGTAGTAGAGTCTTTTACTCATTCATAGATAACATAAAGTCTCCATTTCCTTCATTAATGTATCCAAGACAGAGCAGTCTATTTGAAGCAGCTCACAAATTTCCAAACATCCATTATCGTCTCGTCCAGCACAGCTCTTGTTAGGACCTCCTGCTCGCACGGGAAGACAGGCTGGGAGATTTCTCTCCTGTACTCTGCCCGGAGTTGTGCTGTCTTCTGGACTTCGGCTTTCTTCCTTTTACTCTACAGCTGCCTCTGGTTCCTCCAGGGCGAGGAATGCGAGGGGAGGTTAGCAAGCCTTGGGAAAGGAAAGTTTACGTGACAGGCACCGCATAGCGTGTTGTGGCTGGCGCTGGAGGGGCAGGGGCTGCCTCCTGTTGCTCCTCCGGGATCTTCCTGGCTCTGGTGGAGACTCACAGTCACTTAGTGCGTACCGGCTAGGACTCTCTGAGGCCGCTCGGATTGCCAGGATGCCCAGCCGAGCACCTCCAGCATCTGGGTGCGAAGGTCCCTTGTTATTCTAATTATTAGCTCATTTTAGTGGTAGTTCGGAGTGGGACTCAGCATGGCAGTTTTTTCCAGGGATCTCTTCACCCCGACGTCAGCTGGCTCTTTTGCATAGTATCTGAGATATCACCAGAGCAGCACTCTCATGCTTGCTGTGAGCGCAGTCTGGGGACAGCGCTGATACATCGTGTGTTCTGGTGAGCTCGGAGATCTCCCGGTCCTGCTGCCCCTGTCCTTTGCCATCAGAGAGGCTGACAAGCCACAGTCTCCGGCCCTTTGCGTCTTGCAGGTGGTGCCAGAGTTCAGCATGGAGAGATAGGCCTCAGGCTCAAGAGGTGACTCCACCGTGTCCCCCTGCGGTGAGGTTCAGCTGAGACAGAGGGCTTCGTGCTCTCTGTGGGGGAAGAACGTGTACAACACAGCTCTCTCCAGACACCTTCTACCTATCGCTTTCTTCTCTAGTTTCTTTGCAGACGTCAGCTTAGGGTGGAACACTCTGGGTTTTGCTCACTCCCTTTGAGTGTCTTGGCGTGGCTTTCTCTTCGTTCACTTTCTAAATGTGAGTGTACACTGCCATCTGTATCCTTGGACCTCAGTGCAAGGATTCAACTTGGACGCTGAGACATAAAAGGTTCTGTGTTTACATTGCTTAAAAATCATTGTAATGGCTAACATATTAATTACTCATTGCGTACCAGATTCTTTCAAAGATGTCATCTCTTACCCATCCACCTTCCCCAAACACTGTAAAGAAACTAAAGCCTAGAGAAGCCAAATTATTTGCCTAAAGTGACCTAGGCAGCAAGTTGCAAAGCTCTTCCAACCAGTGTACCTTATTTCCTTCTTGGAAGAGCAGAGAACTTGCTCTTAGAAGGAAAATCCAGTGGACTACTTTGAAAGAAATGCTCCAATTGTTTAATAGGCTGGCTTTTACCTTGCTAAGACCAAAATTTCATGGCAGAACTAGTTGCAGCCACTCTCACTTGTCAAACATGTTCAGGGATCTTATTCTCTTAGTTGCTGCAGCAGTGTTGTGGTGTGGATGGGATTGTCTTCATCTTGTAGACAAAGAAACAGGGCAGGAAGGAGTGATATGATTTCTTCTAGGTTATAGAACCAGGATGATGGATCCGGGATACAAATCAAAGTTTAAGGTCATGACTGACTTTTCTCTGTACTCTAAAGGAACACCCTAGATGAAGGAACATGTTCCATTGTGGGTCTCTTGAGCTGTAGCGTAACTTTTTTCTGTTGTTATTTTGTTTTGTTTTATTTTTGTTGTTGTTGTTGTTTTTGGTTGGTACCAGGGCTCGAACTCACAACCTTGCACCTGCTAAGCAGGCACTTAAGCCACTGAGCCAAACTCCTGGCCCTATTTTTTCAAAGCAGGGTCTCACTCTGTAGTTCAGGCTGGCCTTGCTCATGTTGTAGCCCAAATCAGCCTCGAACTTAGAACACTCCTCCTACCTCAGCCTCCTGAGTGCTAGGATTAAAGGCGTGTACCACCTCGCCTGGCTGCAACATAACTTTAAAGTTATTTGATTAAAAGTGCTTTGTTGCATAAATTTTCTATAGAAAAGTCAATAAGATAGCATAATCAAAATTTTTATCAAACTCCTTGAAAGCAAAGAACATCTTAGCCATCTTGGAATTCACCATACTGGCCCAGAGTGATGCTATCTTAGTGAATCAATTAAAAGAGTAACAAGGTGAATGCGTAGATATTCTTTTAAATTGTCTGATGGAAAGTAAGACTTCACATGAGACAGATTGCTGTACTGTTCTCCTCCTGGGTATTTGTATCATACAGGATAATCCTAGAACAAAACCCTCAATAAATACTGTCTGAAGTTGTGCTTCTAGTTCTGCTGTGGAGGGAAGTGGGAAAGGAATTGGGAGAGTTTTCCTTTGATGTTGCAAATGTCCCTGCACAGGGCTAGGCAGCTGTGTCTGCGTGCCTCAGGGAAAAAGTAGGAAGCTTCTTTGAGTTACAGAATGTCCAGGAACACTGCTTCCTTTCCGAGAACTGTGATCTCATAATTCAAACGTCTTCAATGGAGCAGGTGCGCCTCTCAGGCCCGCTCACCTCTCCGCATCGGCTGGCCTCAGGAGCAGGTGGGGTGTGGTGGGGGGGTGCGCCACAGTCCTTGTGCACGCTGTCCCTGAACTTGCAAATGTGCTCTAATTCAGACAGGTGGCTGAGGAGCAAGGCAACTAACCAGGTCTGTCTGTCGTCCACAGGTCTGAGGCGCACTTACAGATGTACCATCTGCAGTGTCTCCCTCAACTCCATAGAACAGTATCACGCCCACCTGAAAGGATCCAAACACCAGACCAAGTAGGTGCTCCGCGCTCTCAGGCCGCCGTCCTTCTCTGTGGGGTTGCCTGCAAGATGGCTAAAGTCGGCCTTGATGTTATCCCCAAGGTGCCCTCTGGGTTTAAGCTATCTAAGACTCCGGGATCTGCCTACCATCACTTAAGAATGACTTCTCCCTTTTTTTGGCACAAGTAATGACAGTTTTGTTGTTTTTATTTTTTCAAACATAATTCAGCACACTTTAATGGTCATGAGAAAACTTTTAGATCTACACTAAGTGTTAAAATAAACAGTGTTACTCCTATTTGTAGGATATGCCAGATTTTGTTGCATAGCTAAATTCTGTGAATTCTTCTGCTTCATTTTTCTGGATGAATGTTGCCAGTTGTTATAAAAGTTTAATAAATCCCCTGGTATGAATGACTCAGTCACTTATATGCATAGTTGTTGCCAATTAAATGGAAGTGCATTCTATTTTTTCCCAAAGATTCTCATGATTTTAAACTGGAAAAGGCTAACCAGATGTCATCTATACTATGCATCCCTTTAGAAACCACTAACACTTTTGACTTTGTGAGCATTTTCCAAGAAGTTGCTAGGGCTACTAATAAAATGCTAATAAAATAACAAAAGCAAAGGATGTCTCAAAAAGTTGTAATTTACCTGTAATTGCTTTTATTCCTTTAATATTCATTAAAAGAGTCTTTAATGGATTTGACCACACCTAGGCCTCATGAATATTGCATGATTCCATCCAGCATGTTGAGTGCCTGCTACACGTCAGACTTTAAGTTGTGCTCGGAGGAAGAAACGATGAGGTGCAGTCCTTCCTTTCCTACGGCGCCTCCTAGGCTGGGGTGACAGCCACGGGAGGGACAGGTTGGTGCCTAACACCGTGGTGCGCCCGCATCCTGCAGACGAGGGGAGGGAGTAACGCAGGTGGCTGAGCCCAGGAGGGTATAGTTGAAGCTGGACTGCGTGTGACACCCTATCCCTGGTCCCTAACATGGCCTTTGAAGCTTCTTTATGTTTTTGATAAAATGAATGCGTGATTTGAAAACTGAGTAACCATTTTTCAGGCAACTGTGTGAAGAGGAACATTCTAGGTAGAACACTGTTTGTAAAGACGCGGGTGGCAGGGGACCTGGCCCAGGTGAGGCAGTTTAACTCGGCAGCTCCTCCTGGCCACCGGTTCTTGCCTCAATGCTGTGCTGTCTCGTGACTCAGAGTCAGTCTTGTGCCTTGCTCCACTCCGACCCACGCCAGAGAGCTTTTATCAAGATAATTCCTTCCAAAAAGATTTCCCCTGATTTGATGCAGAAAATCCAGAGCACTTGTATTGATTGCTAGTGTTGTTAGATACTGCCCCTCTCGAATAGTCTCTTTCATCATCTCTCTCTCATGATAATGGGTAAGAGGCTCTATGTACTTTCTAATGAACACGTACCTAATGTACACACACGGATGCCAGCAACAGTAAATTATTACATTTGGGGGGGGGTTCATTGCTTTTAGTAAATAGGGAAAAAGTAGAGAGCAGTGGACTTAAGTGGCATAAGTGTTATAAATAGTGTGCCTGGCTTTGGAGATGCGTGTTTCTCCAGCATAGAAAACTTCATGTGATAGATTCTGTGCTAGGTATTTTCCTATCTATCCTCGCATTTAATCCTCACAGCTACATCAAAAATAAATGGGACTAATCTCATTACCTTACATGGGAAAACTAAGACTCCAAAGGTTAAGTAACACACCCAATCCCCAGTATCACACCCAGCAAAGAGTTAAAGGAAGAGCGGGAGAGAGAGAACTGAGCCAGGACCCTGAACGCCCAGGCACACACGGGAAACGGCTCGGTGCCGCGATCTTCTCAATCCGTGCAGCTGGGTCAGCTGGGATTTGCACTGGGGAAGAAAAACCCCTGAAACTTGACTTCTCATGCCTACTATGCATGAAAATCAACACCAGATGGGTGAGGAACTCTATTTGTAAGGAAAGAGAAGACACCATCTAAATAGTAGCTCAGCAGATAATCTTCCTGCCTTGGGATGCCAGAAAGTTCTTAAATAGCACCTTAACATTAACTATGAAAGAACAGATTGATAAACTGGACTTTATGGAAATCAAGAACTTTTATAATTTTTGACAAAGTGACCCAACTTTGATTATTAACAGGCAGAAGATCTGAACAAACTCTCTCTCTCACTCTCTCTCCTTCTGTCTCTGTCTCTCCCCACCGTCTCTCCCCCCCACACACACTTACACTCACACACACACTCACAGGCCTGACATCAAGTTAGTCACAAAGGCAGCGGAGCAGGACGTGGGAGAGGGCCATTGCAGTCACGTTTTCCTCAAGGCTTTCATTTCACTCTTCACCAGGACAGTGGCTCTGAGAAGGTGCCAGAGTCGGGCTATGGTGCCCGCTTTCCAAGACACCTCCCAGGGCTCTCTCCGGCTTTGTAGGTTAGAAGCCTGCGTGTGCGGAAGCTGAACAACACGGGCAAGTGGGGGAAATGTCAGACTCTGGTGGGGTCAGTCCTGGCTCAGCCGTTTGCTGTCAGGGAGACACTGGGTGTGTTACTTAACCTTTCGGAGTCCTAGTTTTCTCATGTAAGACAATGGGATTAATGCCATTGATTTTAAAGGTAGCTGTGAGGACCAGGTGAGACAACAGGCAGGAAAATATCTAAAATTCAAGTTGTCAAGTTCTTCACAAAAGCCTTCACATTCTTGGCTACTAACCCACAGTCATGATTGTGGATCAGCATGTATTTATGTCTTCTTTAACTCGTCCAGTAATGTTTTATAGATTTCTCTATAGAAGTCTTGCATATCTTTTTTTAGATTTATTCCCAAAGATGTGTTATTTTGGGATGCTAGGATAAATGAGATTATTTTAAATTTTTAAAATATTTTTTCTAGTGTAAATAGGCAATTTATTAACTCTGTGTCCAATGACAGTGGTAAATTTACCTAAAATTATAATTATCTACAAGTAATTTAAAGATTTTCTATGCAAAATCAAGTCATTTGTAAGTAATGACAATTTACAATATTTCTTCCTTTCACGTATTTAATTTAATTTTATTTTTTATTTATTTATTTTTTTTTTTTTGCGGCACCGGGGATTGAACTCACAACCTCGCGCCTGCCAGGGCAGGCGCTTAAGGCACTGAGCCTAACTCCCGGCCCTGGATTTTTTGAGGCAGGGTCGCACTATGTAGCTCAGGCCGGCCTTGCACTCGCGTTGTAGCCCAAGCCGGCCTCGAACTCACAACGCTCCGCCTACCTCAGCCTCCCG
>RJWM01048768.1:0-11365 GCA_004363535.1 Dasyprocta punctata
CCTAAAGAGTGGTCTTTGTTTACATGATCAAAGCTGATTTGCTAACACCACATCCACATTCTAGCTCATGGGATGGAGGAAATAATAAAAGTGGAAGGCATGCAATTTTGTTTGAGAAGGGAGATGTAGAAGTTGAACATATTCATTATATTCATATTCCTTGTGCTAGAACTGGTCATGTGGCAAGAGTAACCTGCAATGAGTGGAGAATACTTGAATGGCCTCCTAAAAATCAATTAAGTTCTATTTCTAAAAACATCAGAGAAATATGAGTAACAGGGAACAGTTAGTAGTTCTATTACACTTCTAGTATTTAATATGACAAAGTATCTACAATGCCTAGTATAATGCCTTAGGTAATAAGTGATCAATAACTATTTGCCTTCGTTTCTCTCCTGCTTCTCTACTGTCAAGAACCTGGCTTGTGTCACACATACAGAGGTTGGGTCTTAAATAATTCTTTCCTTTTTTTGTCTTTTTGAGACAGGGTCTCACTATGCAGTTAAATCTGGCCTTGAGCTCATTTTGTAACCCAGGTTGGTCTCAGACTCGCAATGATCCTCCTGCCTCAGCCTCCCAAGTGCTGGGATTATAGGCATGTGCCACCACACCCTGCTGGTCTTAATAATTCTGATAAATAAACATTAATAATTCTTCATAAGCCCATGTTTGGCAAATACTTGGAATGCAGACTACTCTCAGTATATGTTAAGCCATTTCTTCCTTTTGCCTTCAGTGACCAGCGCATGTCCCGTGGGTATGAACAATCCTATGGGTGATGCTTCCTAGAGGTGCTACTTTAAAGCTGACAGCATCTTATTATTGAGGACAGAGAGAATTGGCTTTAATCTTGATGCAAGAACTTCTTAGATATGTCACTTTGGTTAGTTGTTTATGTGGCCGTTAACTTCCAAGCCTTGGTGCTTTCACTTACAAAATGAGAATGGTAAAAATATATGTTCTGCAGGATTGTCACATGTTAGTTACAAAAAGAATGATTTAAATCCTACTACCTGCCTGGTGTTTTAAATATTATTCCCACCAATTATCTATGATACCCACAGGTTCTGAAACAGCATCTCAGCTTTATAGTGGCAGGAAAAGTAAACGTATTTGCTCATGATGACATGTGCACACAGTTTTAGGAGAAAGAGATGGCATTGAAACTCAGGTTTCTCTAACAATAATATCAGTGTTCTTTACAAAAACAAAGATTCTCTTCTCTTTGTTTCTCATGCATACGTGATTCAAGAGGCTTTAAACTACTCCGGTCATTTAAAAGTGCCCTGTGTACAAACCACAACTTTACCAAGTGGATGATTACAGCACTGATTGGATATCCTGTCATTGCCATGGAGAGAGCAGTGACACAGAGGAAGATGCCACGAGTGGGCAACTGTAGCCACCGATCTCCATCTCTACTGCCTAAGTGTTCCCAAGAGTAGGTCAAGGGATCCTTGTGTGCTGATCTCATCACTGAAACCCTGGCTCTCTCAAAGGGCTGACCCGGCCTGCCTTCCATGCCTGCAGCTAGTTGGACAAGCCGCTGACCTAAATGGAAAGCATTGTGTTTCATGAGAATGAAATAAGTACATTGGACAAGAGCTGCACATTTCCTGCCACTAGATTTACGTCATTTTCGGGAATGGCCCTGCTAACCTATGATTTCAAAGGATTCCAAAGAAATTTGGAGTCTAGCAATTAGTTTTACTGGTAAGCTCTTGCTTTTCTCTTTTATGTGTCCCTGGGTGAAATGTTCCCTTTCCCATGTGTGCATAGATGTGCAAACTTGAAAGCAGGATTGGGAACTCTCCTCTCCATGGACGCCAATGTGCCCTGTGATACAGCAGAGCAGTCGTAGGGTAAGGAAAGGAGTGTGATACATGGAATCAGAAACCCTAGATTCAATTCTAAGTCTTCTTATATGCCAGATGGCCTGTGGGACCTCTCTGGATCCTAACTTTCCTTGACAGAAAATAAAACAGTTTTCCAGGGCTGCTGAAAGAGTTGATGACATTAGAGATGGATGGCAGTGTGACAAATGGGCAATGACCTGACTTCAAATCCAGAATCTGCCTCTAATATGCCTTGCGGATCACGGCAACTTACCAAGCTCCTCTATTCTTCACTTTCAGAATCTTTAAAGTGCGAATGCATGTGATATCTCCGCCCAGGGTTGTGTGGACCAAACGAAATGACATCTCTGTGAATCCCCTGATGTGGTCCTTGGTAGACAGCAGTGACACAGTGAACTTCTAATTGCTCTTTCTAGCCTTTCTGTATTCACCACGTGGAAACTCCTCATAAACTTCCAAGCGGTGCTCAAATAAAGATGATGCTATAGTAGTAGTAGTTTCGCAAGTAACTGACTGGACTCCTTTTAAGAGAAGGGATGCTTTGAGACAGAGCAGTGGGGCCGGAAGCTCAGAGGCACTGTTTTGAGAGTGTCCATTGCTGCAGCTGGCCCGGAAACTGCTGCACAACTGAGCTAATGGGCTGGTTAATGGAAGCCTTTGATTATGACTCAGTGGAGAGCCCACTTGTCTTCCTCTTGTGACACAAAAGGCATCTTGGTTGCCTTTTTATTCCTTGTTAGCATTTACTTCTGCTGCTTAATTAGGTTATAACAGGATTGTTCTTCTCAAGGGCCATCACCCAAATTACCAGCTCCAGATGACAGTCATCATCTTTGTAAAGATCTGTCTTGCCATGGGCCCTCTCGGTGGCCTTATTTCATAGCTGGTTTCTTAGCCACCTAGGGAACAACTAGCTGTGTCTCAGGCAAGATCGTGCCTGGTCCCCGGGAAGGTAAACATGTGGGGACACTCAGGCCAACTCTGGGGTCACACTTGGCATAAGATTTCACCTTTCTGAAAATATCAGTAGTATGCAATGGCTCTTCCTTCTCCTTGTTCTTGAGGAGGACTTGCATTTACTTGCCTGCCCTGCCTAAGCAGGTGCTCAGCTTCCCCATCACCTTCAACAGCAACACCTTCACTTTCTGTCCACCAGCACAGCACTCCTATTTGATGCCTGCCTCTAGACCACCAGCACACTCATTCCCCACATTTGCCTACTGTCTCCAGAGCCCACAGGTGACAGCGCCTGACACACAGGACTGACTGATGACTTTTGTTAAAGAATGACCATACGTTAATACTGCAATTTGGTTCAAATCACCTTGGCAGTCCTAAAGCAACAATGGCCTAGGTATTGTGTCAGGCACTGTAAAGACAGGTGACATTACATGGGAGGTTTACAGGTGTGGAGGATTGATAACTGGCAGTCCACTTGTAATACCAGCTGAACTGAATCAGCGTAGTGCTGACTGTGGAAGGCTCACCTGAGGATTGTTGCCAACATAAAAAGAGAACTGGAGGGGAAGAGCAGGAGCCGTTGGTTCTTTGGGGGCTGTTGGTTCTCCTGGAGGAGCTTGTCATGCTAGCTTCCCCAATGCGAATTTGGCCATCATCGTTGTAGGAGCTTGGGGCCTTGTCGCTGAGAATGGCTGTGGTTCACTTTGGGGGAGCTGTGGTCCTTACTTTGAGCATTGCTTCCTGGCTCCAGAGGGGAATATTGTCAACCTGGCTTCCTGATATGAACTTAGCTGTTATTGTCAGAGGAGCTTGGGACCTCACTGTCACTGAAGATGACTGTGGTACTTTTTAGGAGAGCTCTGGTTTTTACTTTGAGCATCACTTCTTGGCTCCAGTGCAGAACCCTCAACCTACTAACACAGATCCTTCATTCCTCTGGCACAGAGTTTCTGACTTCCACCACTGACCTTTGGGCCTTCCCAGCACAGATCCATGAAACAGCCTTGCATGAGATATTATTGTGGGCTCTAGCCCTCCAGCTGGACTTGTGGGAGGCATTGTCATGAGCACTAGGTCTTCAAGTGAAATCACGCAGGGTATTACCATGGGATCCAGGCCCTCAGCTGGATTTCCTTGGGTCTTAGTATGTGGACAGATTTCCTACACTTCTTGTATTGTAAAATAATTCTATAAATTATGTGTCCTGTATTGTCTTGTTCTCCTTGCAAACCCTGACTACAACAGGTGTTATCCCATTCAATACACAAGAACTAGGCATTGCTCTTCCTGATCTCCAGGAGCAAACTCAGACTCAGAGAGATTCACAGACTTTCTCAGGGTTATCACAGATGCTACACTGCACAACTGCAGGGGTGCTATTCCTGTGGAAGGCCATGCAAATAGGATTCCCTGGCTGTGTGCTGCAGCATACAGTGTGAAGGAAATGGTACTCCTTGGCCTTGCAAAGCATTGGTTTTGATGGTCACACTGTAGCTAGCTGCGAAGACCATACTGGAACTTCCCAATCTGAGTTACATGCTTCTGCTAGTCCACACATAAAAGATTCACCTCTAGCATAGTGCCAAATTTCTGTTTCTAATGAATTAAATAAGAAAAGAGGTGACCACAGGTTGCCATTTGAACACTCAGGTGGGGATGGCAAATCAAAGCGAAGCTTAGCATTCATACGTGAGTGAAGCAACTCCAGGTCATAGGCAGTATCGGAACAGCACTGCCCAGGTGAATTCTTGCAGGTCACATAGGTACAGCTCTGCCTCAATATTCAAAGGGGGTTTGTTCCAGGACCCCTGCAGGTACCCAGATCTTTGGATATTCAAACACCTGGTAAAAATGGTGCATAGAGTCTTCCCATATCTTTCCATATACTTTCAATTGTCTCTACATGACTTAAAATACTTAATATAATGCAAGTCCTATGTAAGTAGTTGTTTATTATACTGTTTATGGAGTAAAGACAAGAAAGTCTACCTGTTCTGCACAGTTGTATTATTTTGAAGTGTTTGCAGTTTGCAGCTGGTTGAGTTTGGGGGTGCAGAAGCTGCAAATCAGATGGGTTAACTCTAACAAGTTCCATCTGTGAGGAGAGGTCCAGTCATGAGGAAAGAGCACAGATCAGATAGAACTAGGTTCAAACCCTCAACTACTTCCATGTCTTCGATCATGCATGGAAGATAAATTCTTCTCATCCTTGGTTTTATCTTTTACTGGAAAACATACTTTAAATTCACCAGATAAGTGAACTACCTAAGTGCTTATGATTCTATAATTGAATGCTTTGAAAAGTGAATAACATTTTAATGCTAACAGGATAGTTTGAAATGAAATGATATAAATTTTAAGAACTACCTTCCTCAGTTGCAGACACTGTTTATAGTCGAGTGATGGATCCTGTATTCTCATCCGTTTTACTGATTTTACAGTCAATACTCCTCTTTGTATGCTCCTTTATTCCTAATTATTTTTAACTCACATATTTTTGTAAAGCTAAGGACAATATGTACTTCATACACACTTTGGTTATTTAAATAATCAAATTTACCTCTAACTTTGGTCACATCTTATCATCCACTTTAGTGGTGGCACAAGTGTTTGCAAATGTCTGGTTCTCCGTGAGGACCAAGTTCCACACACCCACTCCTGTCTCTTCCCTTCATCTGCTCAAAGATTTCTCAAGCTGCCTTTCTGAATTTTCATGCTTGAAGAATCAATCAGAGAATTTGGAGATGTGCTGACAGCCACACAAGTTGATTTCCTGGGCCCTTTAGCCTGCAGGCCCAGAAAAGGAGCCCAGCTCCCAATGGATCCTGGTTCATAATTAAATGACAAGGGTATTGTGGAGGGAAGAGCTGTCTCTTCCTTATTGGGGCCGCTTGCTGGCCTCTCTGTTTCTTCTTATGTGAGTTTAATTCCCACAGATGAGGGTGGCAACTGTTGGTGAAATGCCACTTGTGCAACTGAGTCCAGCATTATCTTCTGACATTCCGAAAGTAAACACAGAAGATTTGAAAGACAGACAAGTTCACCTCTGAAGTCCTATTTGGTGCACATTTGGAGGCCAACGACCAACCATGCAGGAGGCCTGGGGTGTTTTCACTCAGTCACAGCCATGAAAGTGTTGTGTGTTTTTTCCCTTTTGGTGGAAAAATGATGGCTTTGCTTTCTTGAAGCATTCCTGCTGGCTTATTCATGGAACCCAAAGAGGGCGACCTCCAAGGAGGGCAGCATGCAGCGTTCTATTTCCCAGCCAGAGTCAGGGTTTGGCAACAAGTGAAGGCTGGAGGGGGGCGGGACTGCTCAGTGCAGTAGGTGAGAGAAGAGTTGGCCAAAAGGTAGGAAAGACTTGAAACCAAAATCCACACTCTGATGTGCGGGGCCTCCCAGCGAGAAAAAACACTCACCAAACACCCACAGACTTATTTGGGTTGGAATAGGGTTGCAGTGTCCAGGAGGCTACTGAAATAGAGAACTGATCCCCTTCAATGGGCTGGGAGAGCTGTGGAAAACTGGGGCAGGGGCTGGGAAGAGGAATGAAAGGGAGGATGCCCCAGGCAGGGATGGGGATACTTGGCCCAAAGAATCTATTTTGCAGCTTACTTGGGATGGAACTACAGGCTGTGCCCCCTGTGGGTGGTAGATGGAGAGGTGTACAAGAAATGGGGATCCATTTTTCTTTTTCTTTTTTTCTAGGAGCCAGACAGACTTAGGTTGAATCCAGACTCTACCACTTATGAGCATTGGAATCATGAGGGGAAATCACTTAACTTGTCTGAACCTCAGGTTCCTAACTAGTTACTTGGAAATAAAATTGGTTTTAATGAGGATTCAATTTGCTATTGCATATGATACAAACACTGGCCCTTGTTAGTCTGGCCCCCATCAATTTTCAATAGATAGCTCTCGATTTTCCATCTGTTAAGAGCTGACAGGTTGTATTTAGAGAAAACAACTTCAAGCAGTAGATTTTGAGTATCTCAGCCTAAGTACAAATCCTGACTGTATCTTGTATTAGCTAGATTTATGACTTACAGTCCTCTGCTATTTCTTCTATCATAAAATAACAATAATAATAGTCATCTCACAGTGGTATCACAGAACTAGTGGTGATAATGCGTGAAAATCACTTAGCATAGTGCCTTACTAAGTCAGTGTCATGAGGACTGTAAATGTAGCCATGATGATAGTGCTAGTGATGCTGCCATGGTGATAAGTCTTCTAAGGACAAGTTTTGCATAGTCTAGATCAGTGATGGCAAACCTTTTAGAGCTTTCAGTGATAACAAACAGCTGACTGTGGCATGCATACCATAGGTTCACTACTACTGGTCTAGATCATGGTTCTCAACTGGGAATGCTCAGCAGATACTTCAGAATATCTGGAGACCATAATATTGGGAATTACTATTGGTATGGAGTGAGGAGAAACCAAGGATGCAGCTAAATCTCCTACAAAGAACAGGATAACAATATTATCTATCCCAAAGAATTAGTAGTGTCAAGGGTGGAAGCACTGGTCTATACCGGTCACATTGGCAAGACCTAAATATATATAGTAGAAATAGAAGGTCTACCTGAATTAGTATCAGGATAGTTAAATTTCTTAGTTAATTAAACACAAAGCATGTATTACTCCCTAGGTAATACCTCTCAGAGAATAGGAGCATTGCCTCAGTCACCTTTGTCCTCTGAGTTTGGTATAAGTTATGCATCTTCTAAACATCTTTCAAACCAATGCATATTGTTAACTGATGAGACTCTCCACCACAAACTTAAAGATGTTACTAGTATCTGATAGTCTGGGCAGGATTTTCACCTTGAAGTAAAATGAGAAAATGGGTTCATTTTTGGAAAGAGCATTAACTAGGGTGATCAGAATTGGAACTGAGAAACCAAAGTAGCAGAAAACACAGGAAAGTTACTGCTTGGCATGAACTACCAATCTGGGACTGGGAAGGCTAGGAGTGGATTTGCCTTTCTAATTAGGTTTGACTTGGGCTAATATTGAAGTGAGCTTTTGTTCCCTGAGCAGACACCAGCTGGGAGGTGGTCCAGGAACGTGCTGGGTGGCAGGGTGAAGTCAGCCTGATATGACACATTTTCTCTGGGTGATCCACAAATAGATGGTTCACACATAGACACATGAGACCAGTCTATAAACTTAGCTCTGACGCAGAATGTCCTAAGAGGTCAGACTCTTGAGTCACTGGATGACAGTTCAAACCCAGGCTCTATTACTTGCTCGCTGTGTGGCCTTCCACAATACATTCAGCTTTTCTGAGCTTTATTTTTCCTCAATATGGAAAATGCAAATGAGTAATATCTATCTAAAGAAGTTGTTGTAAAAGTTAAACACCCGAAGAGATAATTATAAAGTTATTTGCTATTTTGACTTTTAGTATAAAAAAATTAGTTACAAAGATATTTTGATTTTTATCATAGAAAATTTGGAATGAGCTAAAATTCATTATAGTACATACTCATTCAGGGAAGAACTCCCATAACTAAATAACTAATTGTTTACTTAATTTGTGTTTTATTTCTACTGTCTACTAACACCTACTATTCCTAAATGCTCTTACTGTTAATTTCTTCCAGACACTCACAATTATCCTGACCATTCCTCCTAAAGAATCCTGCTCATCAAGCCACTCCCACTTTAAGAAATGCTTCCTGTGACGTAGAGAACAAAAACTACAGGGGTTCCACAACCCCTTATCTACAACATCTTCATCCTGAACCTTTGCTAATGCCTGTGTGCCACACACAGATCAATTCTAGGCCATCCTCCAGGAAATTTGTTATTCTCATTATGTCCCTATCATTTCTATTCATTCAAGTTTTTGCTCCTTTTCTTCCCTTAGCTTGAACTAGCCCTTTTCAATGAAATCACACCCAGTGTTCAGGATCCAGATCACATCCTATCTTCTTGCAGCAAACCTCACTTAACTTCTGCTGTCTTAGTTGGAAGTATACATTTTACTCCTCAGGTATTCAGAGCACTTGCTGACTTCCAGTTCTTGCTACTCCAGTGGTTTGTATGCATATTTTTATTTCTTTTGCAATGAGGAGATTGATATACAGGAATCTTTGTGACCCTTCCTGCCATCATTTCCCTAGCATATAGAATAGTATCTTGCTCAAGGGAAGCACCAAAAATAGTTCAGACAAACCTCAAAATCACCAGGGATTTTATTTCTTAAGGGAAGTTCTATGGCCACAAGTGTATATATATCCTTCTATTCTACCAAAGTATTGTCCAAAGAAAGACATACTCTAATAAATACCATTTTTCTACAAAGGGAGAGTAGTTCATGTATGCTAGTGGTAGAATCTGAGTGTAACTATGGGATGTGACTGGAAGAGTTGGTGTGCCACCTGATTTATCCATTAAATAATCATTCTTGTTATATAAGAAGATTGGGGGAGTGCGTGCCTGTATGATTTATTTCAATTAAATAATGTAACTTGAAGCCTGTGTTATTTCTTTATATTTCCTACGTGTCAGTGCCCTAGTTAGAACATCCAAAAAGTACACTATGGAAGAGGGGTAGTCAAGTATCTTATAATGAAGAAACCTGACAAATACTATCTTGGCCAAAAGAGTATATTAGACTCAGTTATAATAAGTTGTGCTTATACCTTTGATATGACACAGTGGGAGTGGAGCTTTTCTCTTATGGTCTTATTCTTTTAAACCCATAACCCCTGTACAATCATGAGAGAAAAAGAAAAATCAGAATTGGAGGGCTTTCTACAAAATACTCAGTCTGCACGCTACAAAACCCTCAAGATTATAAAAGGGAAACAAAAAATTTGGGAAACTATCATGACCTAAAGAAACCTGATGAATCATGTAGTCAAAATGGTTCCTTGATCAGAAAAAGAATATTAGACTAAGACTAAGAGCCAAGTGTGGTAGATGGCACATCTGTAATTCTAGCACTCTGTGAGGCTGAGGCAGGAGGATCATAAATTTGAATCCAGTCTGGGCAATTTAAAAAGTTCATCATCTCAAAATAAAAACAAAAAATTAAAAGGATTGAGGATTCAGCTCATTGCAAAGGGCCTGGATACAAAATAAAAAAAAAAAACATAAATACTGAGAAAATCTGAAAAACATGGGGATTTCATTATTAATAATGTATTCATATTGATTCCTCAGTTATGAGAGCTACACATACTGATGTAAGAGGTTAACAAAAGAAAAAAATGAATATAGGCTATGCAGGAATCTCTATACTACTTCCGAACTTTGTTGACTACTTCATGAGTAAATATGAGAGAGTATTTAGATTTGACAGTCATATAAAGAATTAAAAGAAAACAGAGTAGTTATGTATGTATGCAATGGTGATTAACCCTGAACAAGTGGCTTAAACTCTCTTTATACTCATTTATTTAACAATAATAATATTTTAAAGTGCACAACTCCTGAGATAGAAAAATTAATGTAATCTGTACAAAATGCCTAGCACGTAGTAGGTAATAAATGATTGTTCTGATGACTTGTCTGTATGAGGTTTGCGGGTAAATTACTTAACCTGTTTTTGGACCTCAACGTACTTTTTATTGAACAAGGTACTAGTTATTTGTTATACAAAAACTATAGCTACTACTGCCTTCTAAATGGACAGCATAATTCTCATCAGTGGGGAAATAAATCTCTATACTCTCTTCTTGTATCATAGATACTAGTAGAAGGAAAGAGAACGAACCCTTCCATTTCCTCTGTTGATGTGGGGTGAGTCGAAGGGTGAATAAACTTTTGTTTTAGCAGATGCATTAGTGAGATGGTATTTTTAAAAATAGGCCTTGAATCCAATAGAGGGTGTGGGGTTCAAACAGCTGAATATTCTGCATAATTGAGATAATAAAAGCATAAAAGTGGTGTGTGTATGTGTGTGTGTATGAGTGTGTCTGCCAGTCTGTCTGCCTGGGGGAATTTCTGAGCTAAAGACCAGGAGACTATATCTTTTGGAGAAATTTTCTGTGAAAGCACAACCCCAAAACACTTGAAAGCAAAAAATGTCTAAAACTCTCCTTTTATTCTCCTAAAAGATATAAAACTTTCTTTTATTGTCCCAATTTTCCAAAACTCTGCTAAACGTACAAGTGGCTGGTATGAAAAATTCTGGTGGACATCAAAATCTTTATCGTCTTCATCAGTACCAATCCAAAGAAAAGGAACAAGCGAGGAATGCAATGATACTGATAGTTCAGTTTCCATAGATGGGGAAATCGGCATATAGGAAAGATTATTGAATATCCATATTCTCAAGGAGGTGCAGGAAGTTGGAGCTGGGCATTACTGTTGTACCAATTTTAGTAAACAGGTGTGTGTGTGTGTGTGTGTGTGTGTGTGTGTGTGTTCCATCTTTCCACAACAGGAGCCAGGGGGAATGGTAAGGCTCATGGTGCTCTCACAGTTGCTTCCCACCTTTCCACAGTAGACGGGAGTGCACAACAAGATGTGTCTCAGCCTCTGCAAACCCGCGGCCTCATTTCTGGAAATGCTGTCACATGCTGCAATTG
>RJWM01048769.1:0-11366 GCA_004363535.1 Dasyprocta punctata
AAGATGTAGTATTATTGAGGTTATCCATTTCTTCTTTAAGGAATTACAGTATTTTGCATTTCTCAGTTACCATTTATGTTTTACTAAGATCAATATCCTTATGACTATAAAATTATACACAATATTTCTTTATAAGACTCCTATTATCTGTGTAATATGTAGTAAATAAGAACCCTAGTTTTTCTGTTCTCTTCCTATTTTTATTAGCCAATTTGGCATGCAATTTGCTGATTTTATTAGTTCTTTCATATGACCAGCTTTTAGTTTCATGGTTTCACCTTTTTCTTCTCCTTCTTCTTTTCCTCTTTTATTGCTGTGGTTTGTTTTGATTGGTTTTATTCTGTTATATCCTCTTTAAAATAAAATTTTTAAAAAAAACCATAGCAACTTTTCCAAATTTGTAGGAAAGTTTTTACATGAATAGAGTGATCAAGGGTATTGTAATCTCATGGGCTGCTTTTACATTGACTTGAGAATAAAGTATTCCCATTCACTGGACATGCATTTATGAACACATTGTGGTGAGGAGGTAATTCTTCAGATTAGAAAAAGTTGCCTCTTCCCTCGGGTGGATGCAGGCTTTTGTTTGCTTGGTGTAAAGCATCAGGCTAGTTTTGTTCCCTCTGCTTATGCTTAATCTGGTCTTCTCAACCCAAAAGAAACTATATAACCATACATAAACATATCCAGGCATTTTGATACCAAGCAAAGTATTGCAAATATTTTATTCTTCAGTGTTATATTCTCTGTAACAGATCTATAATAATGAGATGAGATATGAAAAGGCAAACTAAGTAGTCTGGAGGGATCAAGAATAAAATAAATAACTCTACAGCTACAAACGAAAGGAAAATCAATGAAAGCAAGGTAAATGCCTGGTGCTCTGTATTAACCACCATCGTGTGGTAATCCGGAGGTCACTCCTGCAGGGTCCTATGAAGTAAGTGTTCTGAGTGAGATGGTGGACATGAGCCAGGATTGCTGCATAGAGACAGGGGTTTGGTTGGCAGTCCTCCCACCTCTCCCCTGTGCAAGCAGTCTGAATAAATTTCTTTCAGTTGCTTTCTGGCTTGATAGGTTAGAGGAAACGGGGAGTCCAGGGACAGGAGAGGAAGTATGTCAGCACTGCCAACAGAATCTGAAACTCATTTGCTCCTCGCCCAGTGATTTGGTACCTCTGATATGCACAATGCTACTGCATGGTAGAGAAGAGCATATATTCATTTCGAGATCTTGTCCTGGGCTGGGGATTTATGTGACCTCAAAGGAGTCTACTCACAGCCTCCCCAGATTGTCTCTAGATCTGGAATACAGCAGGCTCATAGTTTTTGTTACTTAATATTTCATAGTTTTATTTGGAGGACTTTTGGAAAACTCATCACCATCATTAATCTATCATCTGCAGAGAGATAAAGATGAATGTAGATGAAAAATTAGGAAAGTTTAATGTGATACTCTTGGATTGACTTGAAAATTTTCAAAATGAAATTAATAAAACAGTACATGTAAGACCTTGGAGGTCTCTGGATGTCTACCATTTTGTTCTCCATTTTTGGTCACAGCCCTGTGGCTGTTTGGATGAGTATCCCTAAAGTACCCTGGGGTAAAGCATTTGTCCTTAGGATGGTGGCTATTGGGAGAGAGCAGAACTTTTTGGATGTGGGGCTCAATGGGGTCATTAGAGGCATGAAAAATGACTTTCTGTATGGGAAAACATGTTGCAAAGGACACCGAGACCATGAAAAGGAACTTAGAAAACACATAGATGTTAGTGTTGGCAGAATCATTGCAAGCATGAGAGGCAGCTACATGTCCCAAGTATCTGTTTGCTGAAGGCCAAACACTGAGATTTCCAAGGAGGATGTATAATAAAATGCCCAAGCAAATTGGACTTTGTGGCAATCTCTGTTATTTGGCAGTCTGGCTAATCAGTACTGTTTGCAGGGGGATCTTTTTGTCAGTATTTTATTCTCACATATAATCCTCAACTGTATTTCCATGGTCTCTTTATACACGAGCACTCTGAACAAGTGCTGGGCTAACTGGGAAACAGGACAGATTCTCTTTCATGAAAGAATTTTCCCCATCTGATTGATAAGAGCCTAAGTGCAGCAGTGGATGCTCTTTGATGAACATTTCATGAGACACAAATACCCTTAGAGCCTGTCCCCTTTCCAAAAGTCTATTCACACAAGACTATCATTAATGTGCTGATCTTGTTCTTTCCATATCTGAATGTAATTGGCATAGATTTGTCTCTGGATAGCATTGATTACAAATGAAATGAACAATCAGTAGTGTATCATAATTTTTGTCTTCTAGAAGTGTTTTCTTTTGCTACTGTCTTTCAAAGACACTACCACTGGCTAGTACCAGCAAATGTCCATGAGCACCTGAGGATGTAGAGAGGCCATCATCAATGGCTTTGACCAGGTGCACATTCAGTAGAAGTAAGTGCCTTCTGGACCTGCCACGATGGTTTATACAATATAACTTTGCTTATGAACTATCTGAATTCCATCTTGTAAATACTACTTTCTCTGCATAATTGAATGCTATTGAGCTCATTCAAACTTGTGCGATAGGATTTAGGCAACAGTCAGTTTGTAATGGGCATTTCACTTTACATGACAGAGGATAAAAGACTAACTATTGTTAGTCTTTTATCCTCTGTCAGCGTCAAAATACTTCAAGAGGTAAGCCAAAAGTTTTGACCACCACTGGGTTTGCTAAGAGCCTGAATGAATGAGTAATTTTCAGTGCAAACAGTCTAATTCAGAGAGTATTTATTGATAAGGTATTCATGATTGGATTGTAATCGTGTCAAAAGCCACACCTAAATCTAGAATGTATTGCCTCCAGAATTTAAAGAGGTGCATCAAAAATTCCTAAAATTTGAGAGTTCAAGGTGCAAAAACTTCAGTTATTTTTATTTTTCAGTTAGTTTTATTGCAATACAATAAAATTCAACATTTTAACCATATTAAAAGGTACAATTCAGGGGCATTTAGTGCATTCACGTGTTCAACCATCTCCATGATCTCCATTTCCAGAACACTTGCATCACCTCAAACTTAAACCTTACACCAATTAAACAATCAGTCCCCAACAGACACTAACCTGCTTTACATCTCAAGGATTTGCTTATTATGAGTCATATAAAATTATGCAATATGCAGCCTACTGTGTCTGGCTTCTTTTGTTTAACATTATTTCAAGGTTCATTAATGTTTTAGCTTATAGAAGCCCTTCATTGTTTTTTATGGCTCAGTAACATTCCATTACATAGATCTACCATATATTTAATCTTCACCCATCAGTTAATGGATGTTTGAGTTGTTTACACCTTTTTACTATTGTGAATAGGGAAGAACATTCATATAAAGTTTTTGTTTATAAAACTGTTCGCATATCACCAGGAGAAGAATTATTGGATTATAGATAATTTTGAGCTTAAACTTTTGAGGAAGGGCTGGGGATTTAGCTCAGTGGCACAGTGCCTGCCTGACAAGTGTGAGGTCATGAGTTCAATCCCTGGTAGCAAAAAACAAAACACAACAAAACTGTCAAACTGCATCTTACCTCAGTTCTACATTTTAAAAAACAGCCAGTATTGTATCAAGATCCCAACTTTTCCAACATTTGTTTTATCAGGATTTTCTCTCTTTTGGGTATAAAGTAGTTTTCAATTGTAGTTTTTGTTTGTGTTTTCCTAGTGATTAATAATGTTGAACATCTTTTTGTGTATTTTAGACTTTGTATATCTGTTTTGGAGAAATGGCTACTCAAGTCCTGTGCTCATTATTATTGTGATAAAGAAAAACAGAAATCATGAGTTGTGTACTCTCTAAAAAATATTAAGTGTACAACAGAATTGTATTGTTAACTGTAAGATTTTGTACAACACATTTCTAGAGCTTTCTCATTTCCCATAAATGGAACACTTTATCAATTGAACAGTAAATTCCTGTTTCTCGACACCACAGTCCATGACAATTTGCTTTCCTCTCTACTTCTAGCCATTTGACTAATTTAGATACTACATATAATTTGAATTATGCAATGTTTGTCTTACGGTAACTGCCTTATTTCTCTTAGCATAATGTCCTCAAGATTCCTACATGTTGAAAGTAGTTCATTCTTTCTTAAGACAAAGTATTATTTTACTATATTTAGGTACTACTTTTTCTTTATTTGTTTATACATCAATTGACATTCAGGCTGCTTCCAACTCTTGTTTATTGTTCTAGGGCAGTAAATATGTGAGCGTACATATCTCTTTGAGGTCCTGACTTCAAATCTTTTTCATAAATACTTGGGCGAGATTACTAGATCATGTTTTTACTTTACAATTGCAATGCTTATCTTTTTGTTTTTGTGTTGAATTTTTAAAATAAATTCTGGGTACTCTAACCTCATATATAACTTAAAAATATTTTATCTCATAATGTGGTCTGCCTTTTCTCCCTTTAGATAATGTCCTGCAATGCAGAAGTTTTCCTACAAGAAATATTCTCCTCTTTAGGATAGGTTGATTAAAAATTATCTACTTAGTTTATTTAAAAAGTTTTCATGCATTAATCTGAAGTTTATTATTACCTCTCCTTTGTAGAAATAATGTTTTTGAAGTTATCTTATCCCCACTCTCCAATTTTATATTGTGTGCTTGTGAGTCAAAAACATGTCTTTTAAAAAGTTTTAAAATTTGTTTCTAATTTTACCTTTTTTCATTTTAATTTTTTACTTCTATATTTTTTTCCACTCAAAGCTGAATGCTGTGGTGCTTAATGATGTACATAGGCAACACCTGATTAGGCACCAGAACCCTGTGGAGGATGGGATCCACGACCCAGAGCACACCATTATCAGGCTTCTCTGAAGGCAAGTGGTGGCTGGACAGGTCATAGGCTTTCGCCTCAAGCACAGCTACTTTTGTGAGTACTACGGAACACCATGAATCATCTTCCAAAAGGGAGATATCCTGCATCGCCCAGAGGTCCTGTTCTTCAAATTTGATGTTATGACTGGACGGGAATCAGGTGCATTTTGAACACAGGAAAGAGAATGTTCGGGATATTGTTGACTATAAGGATATATTGTGACAACCAATTATATCCTGGTTCTCCTCCCTTGGAGTGTGTGGTAGTGTAGCCTTCCTTTTCTATATGAATGGAAATAACGTGTGTCTTTTCACTCTGAAAAGAGTCACTGCATTACTCATAATAACCCTGTTCCCACATCACAATGACTGTGAAAGCAAAGGTTGCAGTGGGGTCTCTCTCACTCTGAATTTCTGATAATATGCATCAAATGCTTGGTATAGCAAAAATTAAATTTCTGTGATGTTAAACCTATAAGAGTTAATTTAGTTTTCAATGAATTTTAAACTAAGTTATACTGCCATTTTCACTCCCTCAAGGTAAAATCTAGTTTCAAAAAGACGCACTGCAACAAAGCCACCAGATACGGAGAATATATAGTTAAGAAATTGGTGATAAGTATTGACACTATTAAGGAACAGAATCAAGATGAAATATTGGTCAAAATTATGGCCTTAATAGAGAAAATATGCTTGAAAGTTTGCCATATAAGAAAGTTTATAATAAATTTGAGGTAAAGGAACAGCAAGAGTTAATTATCTTAATAACCTGTGAAATGTTTATATATAAATTAAAACATGTAGCTAAAAGTGAAAGACTTCATAACATTCAAACTGATTCTCTTACACTAAAGGACATTCAAAGTTTAGAAATTTCTCTGCTTTTAATTTAGTTAATCCTCTGCTAATTTTAAATGAACTAAAACTTAAAATTTAACTTTCACTATAATGTCATACACATGTTTCAGAGTATTATAAAACCACGTGCAGTCATTCCATTATCTGTTCTCCCATATGCATTTCTTATGCCAATCTATCCTTCTATTTTATGTCCTTCTATCTATATATAATAGGATGAAGCTATGTCTGAAATGATATTCATAGTGTGGTAATTGCAGTAACTTACAGGTTGTAATATTTCCCTGTACATGTTGTACTTTTCTGCTGGATTCCTTCTGTCATTGTTTCTCAAAATAATAAATTTGGAAATTACAAACTAAAGATGAATTTGTTGACTTCAAGTGCTTTATGTAACCAGCACAAAATCCATGTTTCCTGCCAGGGTGTCATGCAGCTTGGTGGAAGAGTGCTTGCCAAACTTACACAAGGCTCCAGGTTTGATTTCTAGCATTAAAAAAAAAAAATCAACATTCTGGTCATGTTTAGCTTCCCATAAAAATTCTTTTCTCTTCTCTTCCATAATTTTAACATACTGCAAATAGATTCTGAAAAGTAATGTGATCTGTTGGCTAGGGTACAGGTTTAGTGTTTCAGTTATTTGATAAAATATGTGGAAATCATCTGAGGAGAGTTTAGGGTAGGAATAGAAGCACATATTTGTTTGAAGCCACATAGTAATTCAGCCCTTAAAAATAAGTATTCTCTAAGGCTTCAAATTCTCTTCACACCTAATTTCTCAACGAATGCATCCATATTTGAATCATTGGATTTGGCAAATCGAATTATTACTAGTCTGCTGATTAAGTTGCTCTACCCATCTGCTAATATAATAACATTATTATTTTAATCTTAGCTCAATTTTAACTAACTTTTACTAAAATTAGTCAATGATTGTATAAAATATTTAGGGAGAAATTAGCATTTGCACCAGACTTTTTCTGTATAAAAAGGTAATATAAAATGTAAAGTACAACATAATAAAGTTGAAATTAAAGAACATTTTAGAAATGATGGTCTCCGATGTTTCCAGGTGGTTGTACAGTTCTTGATGTTTTTTTGGTTGAGATTGAATTCAGATACGTACTGGTGAGATTGTTATACTTGTTTAGCTAGCATAACTCAGGCTATTCTCAGGGCACTTTTAACACTTTAAGTGCACTTTCTAAGCTTATGTATCCACTGGGATTCCTTGTTATTTTAGACTATTCCTGATGTCACAGAATAGCAATTGTGGTTTTCATCCTAAAATCAAAGTTTGATTTTTAAAGTCATTTTTATGATATCCTAAGAACATTGATAAGATTGAAATAAAGGAGATATAGTAAAGTTTCATAAGAACCTTTTCATCATTTGCTTGCTATATCAAATGAAAAACAGTTTCATTTCACAACTACTATAGACAGCTGAGTGAGATAAACATTAATATACAGTCAAAGAGGAATTGGGCCCTCAAGGAAGTCAGTACAGAAAATAAAGACTGGAGGTAAATCTAAAGATGGCCAGACATCATGATGGAGATGCAATAGCTACGCCTGCAAGATAAACAGCAATTTGGTTTTGTACTGTAATTAGTGCTACCTGGTCCAGTGGGCCCAGATATGCATCCACGTAGATGGGAAGAGTGTTCCTCTTTGCTTCCTAATGCCAAACAGAATGCCTAGCACATCAGTGACCTGCTCCTCAGGTAGGTTGCAGAAATTATTGCTGGAGGTGCACTAGCTATGAGAAGATTATTCAGGATGTATGAATTATGATGTGGAATCTTTGTTAGTTTGGAAAAGTGTTTCAGATTAGTGTTTCTGAAGTTTGTAGAGAAAGAAAGGTAGACCAGAAAAGAAGAGTAAATTCAGCATTTTGAGACAACTGAGGAAGAACCTATAGGAAATGGTGAGTTACTCAGGTTTACTACATTCCAATTAGATGGCAAGAAGTGGGGGTGAGATGGGAGGAGCAAGACTATGAAGGAATAGCTGAGTCAGGTTATTAGAACCTAATGAGCAGGACTAAAGGAGTTTTGAGTTTTTATTTAGGGAAAGAGTGAAATATTGGGTAGAGTTGTGTAATTCTAGCTAAATGGCTTAAATAAGTTACATTCCAACTTCAACAAACTCATCTTCCCAATTTTTCAAATACATGTTAAGGGCAGAAAATACATATTTTAATCTTTTAGTCACAGTAACTTGCAGAGTTTTTAGCACATTTTAAATATCACCTGTATATTTTTGATTAGATGATTATCAAACTGAAATGGTATTTTAAAGGGTATGAAGTGATTCTTACTTTGTCTTATAATTAGATTACATAGTACCTTGGTAGATAGATAAAAAGAGAAAAATGTAATGATTTGTGAGTGGATAAACATGAATACACACCCATGAATACACACCCGAGACATAACACCTAATCATAGACATGTATATAGGCATATGTGCAGACATATTAATGCAAGTCCATGTTTGCACATACAAAATACATATATTTCACAAAGTCTAAGACATCCACACACATATGTATGTACATGTATATATGTATATATACATGGGAAATAGTAGATAATATATTAGGATCACAGTATTAAAAACACAAAGCTCATAGAATTATCAAGGGTGATAGTTTCAGAAGGGCACACAAATAACAGATGGAAGGGATTTGAAAGAACATATTAAAAGATAAAGTGTTTAGTCTCCATGAAGAAGTGGGGGGGGGGTTCATCCTAAGTAGATTATCACATTGCAGGCAGATTTCCCAAACTCATATTGTGCATTGCCAAATACATACTTAATTCATATACTATCTAGTCTAGAATCTCGGTCTGAGGATGGGTGTCTTGCTTCCAATTGCTAAAATGTTTTAGTTTTTCTTTCCAAAATTCAAATGTTTGTTTTAAGCTAACGTAAAAATATAGAAAAACATGTACAACAACTAAATTCTACTGCCACAATTCAAAATGAAACAATACTAATAGGTTGCTTTCTTACTGTAATTTTAAAATCTTTAGAACAGGTGTTGTATGCTAACTTGTTGGAGCAGGATTCTGAGGTAAGTAGCTTAACTAGTTTTGTCTAATCTGGGTCTCAAAATTTATAATTGATGATAGTTGAAGAGATTAATTTGATCCAGTAAGCCATCCATACCAGAGTCAAGGATATCAGAGATGAATACACTAAAAGGATTTACCAAGAGTGAGAAAACCAATATTTAAAACACATTGTCGTTAATTTGAACATAAATATATACAATCATTCTATAGTAATACATGAAATACATATTGTAACACACAGTATTTTATATACTACGTATTTCATGTATCGTAGTTTTCTCAGTTGGACAAATGAAGAACTATTTCCCTTGTTCCGGAGGACTCTGAGTTTGAGATAGGAGGATCATGCATGCTGGACTGAACACCTGGGACAAACTGTTAGCATCTGAAACAGAGTAAGTAGGTTGTGACAGATTCTCTGAATTTTCCTTCATCTTGAGAACAGTTTGAAATCCTTCCCAGTCTTAAAAAATATTTTACTGGCTATACAGTTGTGGGTTAACACTTCATTACTTTTGATTCTTAGAAAATGTGTCATTTCATTTTCACTTCAGTGGTTTCTAATGATGAACTAACTCAATGGTTTCTAATAATAAATATGAGGTATTTTATTTTTCCATTGAAGATAAGGTATCATTTCTCTCTTTCTGCTTTTAAGAGTTTTCTTTCTTTCCTTACAGACATTTCAGTAAGGGTTGCTTTGCTGAAGCTTCTTTGGGTTTATGCTATTGTGGCTCACTCCTTTTATTTAATATACAGGTTTGTTATTTTGTCATGTATGGTAATAGCTGATATATTTCTTTGAGTAACTTTCTAGTCCCTCTGTTCTTATTCTCTTTTGGAAATTTGATGGCACAAATCCTAGATATTTTTTATTGTACTATATCTGGTTCTGTTTATTTTTAATTTTTTTCTCTGTATTATTTGTATTTGCTCATTTCTATTTTCTATTTTCAATGTTACTGATCCTTTCATCTTCTCTCTCAATTTTATGTTGAGCATATCTTTCAGTTTTCTCCAGTCATTGTATTTTTTTGCTCTAAAATTTTTATCTGGACTTCTTTGCTTTTTTTTTAAATAAAAGCCAACAATTTATTTGAAGGTGGGGAAAGTGGAGAGAGAGAGAGACAGAGAGAGACAGAGAGGGAGAGAGAATAAAACAGCCACTCTGGATGAGTAGGGAGCATTCAAAAGAGAAATACACCCCTTCTGGTCCTCTTTGTATCTTCTTAGTGTTGTCCTCTATTGATTAGTTTTTACTCATTTTATGAACTTCCTAATTCTTACAAAAACCAGTGAAATGGATTGGAAGTTACTAGTACTGTGTCATAAAACTAGTAGCTGACTTTTTGAATGGCACTTTTGCAGGGGACAGGGAATGAGTGCTTCCTTCTCTCTTTCAAGTAAGAAGTTCTGTTTCTTTCTGAACCTAATACTACATTGGGAAGAGCTCCTCATTACTGCTGGTCAGGGTAGGAGTCCTGCCTCCCCACAGACCTCCACTCACATCTTCTAGGAGTAATGATTCCTTAGTTCCCTTAGGAGGTAGTTAGAGTCCTGACTCATTGCTAGGTTTCCCTAGACAGAACCGCAGCAGATGGAGAGTGGGTACATACCAAGACTCTCCTCTTTGATTTTGCAGATCCACTAGTTGTGTGTGTGTGTGTGTGTGTGTGTGTGTGTGTGTGTGTGTGTGTGACACTGGCTTGCATACAGTACTTATTTACTAAGATTATTTTGGTAGGTTTCTCGTTTTGATATTTTTATTAGGAAAAACAAATTTTTTCAAGGTTACAAAAAATCCATGTTGGTTGGATGGGCAATTTCTTCAGCTCCCAGGCCAAGGAACTTATGGTGAAAGAAGCTGCCATCATGTCACACTTTGGGTCTTGATGTCTGTAGGTATTCTGACTTCTTTTCTGCATTTCTAAGGATCTCTTATGTTTCTTTTTATACAATAATTCAAGAGGTCTTTATGTACTGGGAACAACAGGAAAAAATGTGTCTACTGCATTTTCCCAGTTGATAGACTTTCAGCAGATAGATTATTAACTGAATGATTTGAAATAACCTATTAAAAATGAGAAGATTGGAAAGTTACCAATAATAGTTTTCCAAGGAATTCATCCTCTGTATAGGCACTGGTGATCACTCATATTCATTTTCACTTAAAATGATAAAAGTGTGATAGTTAAGACCCCAATAACAATGATCTGATCAGGGTTTCCTTAAAAGGAATTTCTTGAATAGTATTTCATGAGGCAGTGCTAACAAATAAGACAAGTTTTCACTGGATAGACTGAAAGACAGTGTTATAACATGAGGGAGTCTTTCTGGATACCATTCAATCCTTTATTTATACAGATAATAATGTGCCTCAACATGTTCTCAATGTTAAGTTGGTAGTCAGCTGTTTTACTCAGTATCTTCTATGTAGGTAACATTTATTTTCAAAGTAAGAGTTTTGAAAGCAGCATGAGCTTATTTTATTTCCTTATGTTTCTTTCAAAAGGTAAATAATTCCAGTCCAAGAATAGAAATGTATAA
>RJWM01048770.1:0-11355 GCA_004363535.1 Dasyprocta punctata
TTTCTTTTATTGTTGTTAAGTTTAATCATCCTTTAGTTGTTGTTATGGTTTATACATTGTGTCAACTTGAGAAATCTAGAAGCTTTATTAAGTAACTCAGCAGCTCTACATCCTGGGTGTAGACCATAAGCAGTTACCTGTTTATTGTGTCAGTTTGAAAAAGTCAGAAGTTTAACTGAGAGACTCAGCAGGGAGCCAGGGTTCTTACTTTGTAAATATCCTCATCCTGTACAAAGGAAGGCAAGGAGATTTGTGAATGCTACACCCACCCTGGAGGGGTGGTTCCTGTGTACAATATAAGGGAGAAAAGGAGGTTTGCTCTTGCCCCCTTTTTGGCTCTTGCTGCCTTTGCTTGTTGCTGCCTTGAAGTGTTGTCCCTGTGGCATGCCACCCTGCCTTGGAGCCAACTGATTATGTACTGAAACCTCCAAAACTGTAGCTAAATAAACCTTTCCTTCCCTAATTTTGGGTGTTGGGTGTTTTGTCCCAACAATGAGTGAAAAGTAACCAAGACAGTTGGCACACTTGTGGGGTGTTCAGTTTATAAGTTGAGGCACTAGAATGTGTCATCTTGCTTTTCAATTTTCAGTTTCTCCAGAAATTTATAAACATTTTCATCACTCTACATACTTACCAGTCCTTGTCACACTTTAAAAAATTCAACTATATAAAATGGTATATAGTTTTATTATGTGTTTCTGTGTTGATTAATGATATTGAAAATATTTTTCTATGTTTATTAGTGTTTTCTCTATTTAGCGTGTGTATTTTTTATTTGGTAAATTTTTAGTCAAATATTTTATCCATGTTATATTGGGCAATTTATCTTCTTATTGAATTACAGGGGTGCTTTATATTTTCTGAAGAGCAACTTTTTATTAAATACAAGTTATACAAATAACTTCACAATCTGGGACTTGACTTATTTTCTTAACAGTGATTTTGAACATGAAAACTTTAATTTTGCTATTTTTATTAATACTTTATTTTATGGCTAGTGGTTTTGAATCTAGCAAGTCTTTGCTAACACAAAAGTCACAGAAATTTTATCCTATCATCTTCTAAAATTTTTATACTTTTAGGTTTTCGTTTAAGTTTATAATCCATTTTGTATGGTATGAGGTAAATTTTGGAGTTCTTTATATTCAGTTAAATATTTTAGTGCTTCTGCACTATTTGGTGAACCCAATGCATGTTACTTTAAATTACCAAGAAGCATAAATCTTCTTTAAAAAATGACTTTGGATGAAAAAAGGAATAGAGGAAAATAGTAACATTATTCCAAAATAATGTTTAAGAAAATACTTACTGAAGGTATCCTAAATATAGTTTTCATGATATAGAGTTCATTTAATATGATTATTTTCTCAAAAATAATAATTAATGTATAGTACATTAATAAGTTCATATTAGGAACAATAATTGCAAATAAGAAATACTTGTATTTTGTTGTAGATCTCTGAATTATCAGTTTATAAAGTAAAGTCAAAATATTTATTCATTGAGTTTTTTTTTACTGGGGATTGAACTCACAACCTCATGATTGCCAAGCAAGCACTTGAGCCACTGAGCTAAACTCCCTGCTATTCATTGAATTTTTGAATTGATTTCTTTCAAAGCTTTTGAGACAGGTATATTGTACATTTAAAGGTAATTTTGAGAACTTATAACTTCCTTAATAAAATATGTCAGGAGCTGAGTGTGCTGAATCATGCCTGTTATCCCAGTTGCTCGGGACACTGAGATAGAAGGATGGTGATTTCCAGGCCAACTCTGGGGTACATAGTGAGGCCCTGTCTTAGAATAAATAATTAAATACACACATACATACCTACATTGTAAGAGTCATCCCAATAATTTTCCACAAGTAAGAATACAAAGTTTTATTTTTTAATAAAAATATTATTGCCAGTTATTTAAACATAAAGGACTTTAGGTCATCTTTCAAATATGAATAATTTTAATATGAGAATTAATTTGGTTGCACCATTATGTTAATACAGAAAGTGAAAATAAGAAAGTCTATTTTCCATAACTATGAGATAGATCTATCATTCATTTTATATTTTGCATTTGCAGCTTGTTAATATTATAAGCATTTTTTCACTTAGTCTCTGTTTTGGGTTATTTTATCTTAAATTGATATATTAAGCCTCTTGCTTTCTATTATACTTTTTAAGCTTGATTTGTCAGAATTCTAGAGTGGATAAATTCTATGAACACAGCAAACATAGGATGACCTATTCTTTTAATGACAAGAGGTGTCACAACTGTACACAGAGATTTAATTCTTTTCCTTAAATAATAAAAGGTATACCGAAAGTACAGAGTACATTTAGGTTTTGCTTGTGTGGCAGAAATGAAATGACTACTAAATCTATTTTTTATTGCTTCCATACACATCATCACAGCAAGATTTCACATATGCAAATAGGAATTTGTAAAAAAAAAGATTCATGAAAAAATGTTAGAAATAAGAACAAATTTTTTATTTGAGTGACAAATTAAGCAAATAATTACTCTAACCTTATGCCAAATTCTTCTTTGCATTAGAATATGAAATTTAAATTATTTTCAACATGCACCATATTTAAAATGGTGCCTGAACATAGTAAGTGTTGAGTAAATGTTATTATTATTGTCATTTTCAGTGTAGAGAATAAGTATACAAATTTAGTCTTTAGGTTTTCTTGCTAAAGAAATCCTACCTTGTACCTGGAATAATCTGGAAGGTATCCATACAAAATTTTAAATAAGAATACTAGTTAGGTGCTGTCACGGTTTAAATCTGAAATGGACCCCAAGGACTCATGTGTTTGGAAGGTGATTGGATTAATTACAGCATTACAACTGACTTACTATTAAGAAGTGGTTTCTAGACCAAAGAGGGAAGTCACTGGGGGACCTGATTTGGAAGGAAATCTCTCCCTTATTCTCCTGACTCCTCCTTTATACTCTCTGCTTTCTGTCCACCATGAGATGAGATGCTTTTCTCTGCCTGAACATTTCCCATGATCCTTTTGCCTGGAGCTGGCTGACTATGGAATGAAACTTGTAAAACTGTGAGCCCAAATAAACTTCTCTTCATTTATGTTGAGAGCATCAGGTATTTTGCCTCAGATACAAGGAAAGTCACCAGGAGAGACTTTGATAACAGTGAAGTGGGTCATTATAATGGTCTGACTAACTTAACTGACTATGTGATTTAGAAACCTTTGGAACTGATATGTGAGAGGATTTTGGAAAGTGTTGGAGATGTTGGCTACATTCACATTCCTAGAATGCTCTGAGCCAAGCTTGCTGGGAGATTCTGGTCAGAGCTCAGAATACCAAAATGTTGATAAAAAAGCAGATTGAAAATACAAGGCTCAGGATTTTTCAGTTAGGAACAAAGACCCCATTGGTGGTTGGATCCCAGGCCACTTACCTTATGCTCTGACAGACATTTTGTCTACTTTTTTGCTCCAGTCCTTGTAGGATATTGAGATTAAAAGTGGCAGAATAATTGATTTGGTAGAGAATATTTCAAGACAGTCCAATATTCAGGCTGTGGCTTGGTTACTGATTGCTGCTGTACTGTAAGAAACAGGAACCAAAACCCTATTTAAAAAGTTTGCAGTTTGGACAGAAAGAAAGCACACACAAAGATAAAGCAGAGGAAAGAGCAGATTTGCTAAAAAGATTACCATAAAAAAGAAGCTAAGTACTTTACATCAGGTCAATAGGGAAAAATAACTTGAGGACATGTCACAAACCAAGAAGACCCCTTCCTTCACAGGCTCTAAAGTTTTCATTTGGAAAGAGGGCACTGGAGCTTGTTCTCCAGAATGGCTGCCTAGAAATTTATTTCTCTGGAATTTGTTTCACAGTGCTCATGAAGTGGCAGCTATAATGCCATTTTAAATAAGCCCCATTTTAACTCTCCTTAGTTTTCCTGCCTACCCATCCCAATATCCTCTGTGACTAAGAAGCCATGAGACAGACCTCTGTCCAGTATGACTTCATCTCAGGAAGCTCCTCTTGACACTAAAAGCCACTCCTACTCTCTACTCCTACCACCAAATATTGCACCAAATAAGGAGCAAAACTCTAACCTAGAAATCACCCCCTATATAATTTCTGGACACCCTGTCCTGGGGGTCGACACAAGGAGCTCCATGCTGGATGTTGTCTCTGGTTAATAAATCTTGTTTGCCTTATTCTCAGCCTCTGTGGATAGTTCTCTGCATCTCACTACAATACTCAGGCATCCAGGCCCTTGGAGGTCATTGCAGTCATTATATGAGGGTCTGGTCACTGCTTGAGCTAGCATCTTTCCTTGGCATCTTTCATGTGGTGTAAGTTTTATGGGCATGCAGAATGTAAGAATTCTGGGGTGAGGGAGACTTCCACACAGATTTCCAAAGAAGGCCTAAGGAAACCTGTAAAGTCCTGTAATTTCTCACTTTTGTGATCATGAGGATAGTGTTTTACCTGATCAGGCCAAAAGAATGGTCTGAACCCCTATATTCATGCAGAAACTGTCAAGCACCCTGCACTGGCATCCAAACACACCATGCAGAGATTCACCTGAGAAGGTGTCCATCTGAAAGAGCTTCATCCTAGCTGGCAGGGCAATCATAAAACAAAACCCTGCAGTTTAAGCCAATGAATCACAGGCCTCTCTGACACTGAGTGTACCTTAGAGAAACATGATCTACTGAATATGCAAATATCAATGTAAAAACTCAAGAAGCCAAAAAGGTAAAGTAACATGATACCTCCAAAGGAATGCAAAACGTTAGTAATAGAAACTAAAGAAAAAGAAATTGAACAACTGTCTACAAAAACACTTTATGATTTTAAGAAACAACCAAATATGAGAATAAAGACAATTCAACAAATTTAAGAGATAACTCATGATCTGAATGAATAATTGAACTGAAATTGGGACTGTAAAATAGAGCCAAACAGAAATCTTAGAGGTAAAGAACTCAATTAAAGAAATAATAAATTACATTAAATGAAAGAATCTCAGAATTTAAGGGAAAATCTTTTAAAGTGACATAGCCAAATTAATTAAAAACAAATGACGAAAGTCTATAAGGCATATGAGGCATAAGTAAGCCAACAAATTGCAAATTATGGCTGTCCACAGGAAGAAAAAAAACAGAAAATCTATCCAATGAAATAATTATTGAAAAATACTTATCTTGGGAAAGTAGGTCCAAGATACTTAAAATACTCTTAATAAATTCAACCAAAATGGATGTTCTCCTTGGAATAAAACTGTCAAAAGTTCAAGACAAAGTGACACTGTCAAAAACAGTAAGAGAAACTTATCAAGTCACTTATAAAAAGATTGCTGTTAGGAATAACAACAGACATCCCAGGACAAATCTTATACACCTTAAGAGAATGAGCAAGCAAAATTCTAAAGGAAACAAAAATGCCATTCCAAAATACTACCTAGTAAAGTTATACTAAATAAAATAGAAATAAATAGAAATAAAATAGATATAAAATCTTTTTAAGAGAAGCAAAAACCTGAAAAAAATCAAAGAAATTCATCACTACCAAGCAAGCCTTATAAGAAATGTTTAAAGGTGCTCTCCTCTGGGTGCAAAAACACAATAACTTCCATCATAAAAATGTGAAAGTAGCGATTTACTACAAGAGAAGATACACAAAGAAAAAAGGAAGTGACTCAAGCCTTATCAATACAGAAAACCACAAAAATTTTTGAAAGGGAAAAAGTACAGATAATATGTAAAACAACCAAATAAAAATCAAGAAAATGACAGGAGTCTTTAATAATCAATAATCACATGGAAAATAAACAGATTAAATTCCTCAATAAAAATATAAATTGTTGCTTCTTGGATACAAATGATGCACCGCCTAACATAAACTTATTTCACCAGTAAAGATACGTAGCCTGAAAGTTAAGGAAACCAAAAAATGTGTGGTAACACACAAGCAGAAACCAAGCACAAGATATACCTGATAAAATGAACTTTAAGTAACAAACTGTACAAATTGAAAAACAGCATCATTATATAGTGGTAAAGGAAATAATTCAACTAGAAAAAATAACAGTTGTATGCACCTGGATATCTAATTATACAAAGTACATATTATTAGATTAGAGGGAGAGAAAGTCTCTAATACAATAATTGTAGGTGGTTTCAATCATTCTACTGTCATCAATAGATAAATAATCCAGACAAATTTTAACAAATAAACCCTGGAATTAAACTACATTACACATTGTGATAGTTAACACACTTGGTCAACTTGAGTAAGAAACACCCAATCAAACTGGATCAAAATAGTTTTGTATGCGGCTGAGGGTCTGTATTGAAGACAGAAGAATCACTCTATGGTAGTTTGTCACCTGAATGTTCTAAAGAGGAGACAAAGAAGGAAGGATGGCCTCTGTGTCCTCAGAGGAGCTCCAGTCTTCACCTTCATGTTGAATGTTGGATCAGCCTTCCAGTATTCTGCAACCTTCCATTGCAGACCCTTCTACCTCCTGATACTGACTTGCACTGGACACTACAGTGACTTCCAGGCCTTTGACTAGATCTTTTGGATCTCTATCGCATAGGTAGACATTTTGCACTCTTCCACATCTGATTCTGTGGGTGGCCATTGTAAGTCAATCTTTCAAATTCTTGTACATTTGTATATTTTGCATTAAACCTCTTCTCTTGTATGCACTGATACATATATCAAATGAACTTAACTGATATCTACAGAACGTTTTATTTAACAGTTTCGCAAAGCACATTCATTCCACTACCTGGAACATTCTCTAAGATGGGTCATATAGCAGGCCACAAAAAACATTTTAACAAACTTTTAAATATTGAGATTGCATCATTTTGTATGATTTGTCTTTTCTGACCACAACTGAATGAAACTAGAAGTTAACAAGAACTTTAGAAATTATTTAATTAAATTACTTTCAAGCAATCTGCTTTTGAAGGACTATATTGGTCAGTTTTCCTGGTGATAGGACAAGATATCTGACTCTCACAAATTAAGAGAGAAGGTTGAGTTTGACTAATAATTTCAGAGGGTTCAGCCATGGTCAGCAGTTCCAAGGCAGAAAATGACCTAGTGGAGCAACACTGCTCACTTCATGATTGTGAGGAATCAGAACACAGAAGAAGAGCACTGGTGAGAGATACAAGCTCCAAAGGCATACCCTCAAGACTCACTTCCAAATGAACCCCGCCTCTTAACAAATGCGCATTCTCTATGAACATCAGTGTATTACCTACAGATGAGTTCAGTGACCCCATGATCCAGTTACTATTCCTGGAGTATCTTAATCCTGTCAAATAGACATTTAAGAGTAACTGGTGCATAAACCTAAGGCTTATTAAAGAAATGGCTGGGCTCACTGTAAAAATCCCTTCAAACAGATGAAAATGGGTATGGAGACATTTATAGAGTTCAGTGCTCACTGCACCTCATGAATATGAACAATTAATTTGATAATAAAATATTTTGAAAAATAAAAACCAAGAGGAATGATGAATAATTAAAAACTATACTGACAAAATAAGTGGCTAATATAAGAGAAAATTATAAAATCTTCATTTGTGGTGAACAAGCTAGAGAAAGATGAATCTGCTATTCACAAAAATTAAAGCATAAGAAATCAAGATGAGAACATCAGAAATGAATAACTTAGTAGACTTAGCAGGAGCTTGAACAAGGAAAAGGAAAATATCAGTAAACCTAATACAGGTCAACAAAAAGCTATATACAGTGAAATGAAAATAAAAAACTAAAATTAAGTATAGATTTATGTTGTATTATGTATTTTTCATACTTTTCTGGTTTTTAGTTTATTATACAAATGTGTTCCTCGAGATTTCCATAGTCTGCACTTTGTACTCAAAGCCAAGTTACAAAAATCTTACTTTTCAATTTTTTAATTTAAAAAAGAAACACACAAAAAGGATAAAAATAATATAGAATTTTTTTAAAAAATAGGAAATTAGCACTAGTTAATATATTGCATATTGTTATCTTGAAAGTAGCTGTTTAGATTACAAGATTTAGGCATGCACAAAAAACAATCAAGCAATCAGACAATAAAAGCACAACTGTTCTTTTTGATGAACAGACATTAGTAGTATAGTTATCTATACTGTATATATTTACACACATGCACGCACAAATGTATGTATACTTTATATATATATATATATATATATATATATATATAATCTTTTCCCTTCTTCCTTTTCTCCTTTTCCTTATCCCAGTTGCTCTTTCCTTTTAAGCACTTTCTTTCCCTTTCATTTTCATAATAACCACTGTACATTTTGGATCTAATTACTCTTTTTTTTACACTAAGGAGACAATATGATACACATGTGAATCTGATTTATTTCACTTGTGAGTGTTGTCTCTAGTTGCATCCACTTACCTACAAAAGCCTCAAGTTTATCCTTCTTTATAGCTGAGTAATACTCTATTATATAAAAATATCACACCTTTTTTATCCATTCTGAGGTTCATGGGAATTTGGGTTGTTTCCAAGATCTGGCTATTACAAATTGTGCAGCCATAATTATGCACTACGGTATGATGTTTTCAATTTTTCTAGGAAAATATCCAGGAGAGGACTTGCTGTGTCAAATGGAACCTCTAATCCTAGATTTTTGCAGAAACTCCACACTGATTTCCACAGTGGTTATACCAGTCTACACTCCCACCAACAACGGAGAAGGGCTCCTTTCTCCCCATAACCCCAGAAGCATTTGTTATTGGTTAATTTCTTGATGTTAGCCATTCTTTCTAGAGTGAAATGATATCTCAGTGTTGTTTTAGTTTACATTTCTCTAATGACTAATGATGCTGAACATTTTTCATATATTTATTTGCTGTTTGTATTTCTTCATCTGAGAATTGTGTATTCATTTCTGATGCCCATTTTTGGATTAGGTATTTAATTTTGGGGGCTTGATATTTTTCAATTGTTTATATGCTCTAGCTCTAAGTCCTTTGTCTCAGAGACACTTGGTTACACATATTTCCCATTCTGTGAGTTGCTTTTTCACTTTGTTAGTGATTTCTTTTGATATGTAAAAACATTTTAATAAGATGAGATCCCAGTTGTTGATTTTTTGAAGTAGGTCCCATGCAGTTTGCATTTTGTTCATGAACTCTTTGCCTACCCCTATGTCATAAAGATTTCTATCTTGTCTTCCAGTAGATTTAATGTTTCTATTTCAATATCTAGATCTTTGATCCACTTTGATTTTAGTTTAGTGCATGGTGATAGACATGGGTCTACTTTTAGTCTTTGGCATGTGGAAAGCCAATTTTCCAACACCATTTATTAAAGAGGCTATCTTTCTTCCAGTGAACATGTTTGGCCCTTTTGTCAAAGGTAAGGTGGCTGAGAGTGTTTTTAATTGTGTCTCTGTATTAGGTGATACTATGTACACCCAAGTCCTCATATACTTTTGATGGGGCTGAGTCTGGTGTTTGTGATTGGTTTGTTGTGTAGCGCTGGGATTAGCGATGTGAGTGCTTCACCCACCCAGGGGTGGAACCGACGTATGGGTGTAAGGGAGGCGGGTCTTCCTCTTTCTTGCTTCTACCCTCGCTCTCTCGCCCAGTGTGCCTTGCTGTTGCGGCTTCCATGAATGGCAGGCCTGCCATGTCACACTGCCTTGAAGCCAACTGAGTATGGACTGAAACTCCTGAGAAATTAAGAAATAAACCTTTCCTTCCCTAATTTTGGGCGTCAGGTATTTTGTCTCAGCAACGAGTGAAAAGTCAGTATGACAGTCTGCATCTTCTAATCTGTTCCACTAACCCTCAGGTCTGTTTTATTTTTTCCAGTATCATGCTGATTTTATCACACTAGCTTTGTAGTGTAATTGCAAGTCAGGATTTGTGTTGCCTCCTGCCTTGCCTTTGTTTCCCAGGTTCGTCTTTACTATTCTAGGTCTCTTCTGTTTCAAAATGAATTTTAGGAATGTTTTCTTTAGATCTGTGAGGTATGTTAATGGTATTTTGATCAGGATAGCATTACATCTGTATAACAGTTTTGAGAGTATGGTCATTTTCACAATGTTGGTTCTTCCTATCCATGAGCAAGGGATATGTTTCCATTTTCTGATACCTTCTTTAATCTCCTTTCTCAAAATATTATAGTTTTCTATATATAGGTCTTTTGTATCCTTTGTTAGATTGATTCCTAAGTATTTCAGTTTTTTGGATACTATCATGAAAGGTATTATTTATATAATTTCTCTCTCAGTGAGTTTGTTGTTTATGTACAAGAATGCTCTTGTTTTTTGAGTGTTGACTTTGTATTGAGCTACACTGCTGAATTTGCTTACTAACTCTAGTAGTCCTTTGGTGGAGTTTTTGGGATCTTCTATGTACAGTATCATGTCATCTGCAAATCATGATAATGATTTCCTTTCTTTCCCTTCCCTTCCCTTCCCTTCCCTTCCCTTCCCTTCCCTTCCCTTCCCTTCCCTTCCCTTCCCTTCCCTTCCCTTCCCTTCCCTTTCCTTTCCTTTCCTTTCCTTCTCTTTCCTTTCTTTTCCTTTCTCTATTCCTTTTATTTCTCTCTCTTGTCTAATTGCTCTGGCTAATGTTTCCAGAACTATATTGAATAGGAGTGATGATAGTAGACATCTTTGTCTTGTTCCTGATTTTAGAGTGAAAGCTTTCAGTTTTTGTCCCTTTAGTATGATGTTGGCTGTTGGTTTGTTATAAATGGCTTTTATCAGACTGGGGTAGATACTATCTATTTCAATTTTATGTAAGGTTTTTTCTTATCACGATTGAGTGTTGAATTTTATCAAAAACTTTTTCTGCATCTATTGAGGTGATCATGTGATTTTTATCTTTGGCTCTGTTGATGTGGTGTATTACATTTATTGATTTGTGTATGTGGAATCATGCCTGTATTCCTGGGATAAATTCTACTTGGTCATAGTGTATAATCTTCTTGATGGTTTGCTACATTTTGTTTGCTAGTATTTTATTGAGAATTTTTGCATCTATGTTTATTAGGGAGATTGACCTGTAGTTGTCCTTTTTGGCCGAATCTTTCTCTGGTTTATGTATCAGAGTAACACTTGCCTCCAGGAATGAGTTGGGGAGAATTGCTTCCCTATCGATTTCATTAAAGAGTTTAAGGGTATTGGTAATAAATCTTTCCTAAATTTCTTGTAGAATTCAGTTGTGAATCCATCAGGACTTAGGTTTTTCTTTGTTGGTAAGTTTTTAATTATCTTTTCAATTTTAGTAACTGATACTGGGTTATTCTCAATTTTTCTTGATTCAGCTTTGGTAATTCATACATTTCTAGGAATCTGTCCACTTCTT
>RJWM01048771.1:0-11365 GCA_004363535.1 Dasyprocta punctata
CAGGACCTTGGCAGAGAGAGTCAATAGGGACTGACTTCCGGGCTCCTGACCCCAGGACCTTGGCGGAGAGAATACATAGGGACTGCCTTCGGGGTTCCTGACCCCAGGACCTTGGAGGAGAGACTAAATATGGACTGCCTTCCGGGATACTGAGCCCAGGACCTTGGAGGAGAGAATCAATGGGGACTGCCTTCTTGAGTCCTGACCCCAGGACCTTGGAGGAGAACGAGAATGGTTCCTCGCGGCGCCTCCTCCTGACCTGAGCAGCGCAGTCACTGCTCAAGGCTCAATGGGAACTGTCTTCCGGGGTCCTGACCCCATGACGTTGGCAGAGAGACTAAATAGGGACTGCCTTCCGGGGTCCTGACCCCAGGACCTTGGCGGAGAGACACAATAGGGACTGCCTTCTGTGTCCTGACGCCACGACCTTGGAGGAGAAGGAGAAGGGCCACTGTCGGCGCCGCCTCCCATCCCGAGTGGTGCGGGCCCCAATCAGGACTCAATAGGGAATGCCTTCTGGGTTCCTAACCCCAGGACCTTGGAGTTGAGATTCAATAGGGACTGCCATCCTGGGTCCTGACCCCAGGACCTTGGAGGAGACCGAGAAGGGCCCCTCGTGGGGTCACCGCCCAGCCAGAGTGGTGACAGCACCAATCAGGACTGAGTAGGGAATGCCTTCTAGGGTCCTGACCCCAGGACCTTGGAGAAGAGACTCAATAGGGACTGACTTCCGGGGTCCTGACCCCAGGACCTTGGCGGAGAGACTCTATAAGGACTGCCTTCTGGGTCCTGACCCCAGGACCTTGGAGGAGAAGGAGAAGAGCCCTCTGCAGGGACCCCACCCCGCCCGAGTGGCACAGGCACTTTTTAGTACTCAATAGGGATTGCCTTCCAGGGTCCTGACCCCAGGACCTTGGAGGAGAGACAATAGGGACTGCCTTCTGGAGTCCTGACCCCTGGACCTTGCAGGAGAACTAGAAGTGTGCCTCACCATGCCCCCTCCAGCCTGAGTGGCACTGGCACTTATGAGGACTCAATAGGGACTGCCTTCCAGGGTCCTGACCACAGGACCTTGGGCGAGAGGCTCAGTAGTGATTGCCTTCCGGGGTCATGACTCCATGACCTTGGCGGAGAGAATAAATAGGGACTGCCTTCTGGGTCCTGACCCTAGGACCTTAGAGGAGAAAGAGAAGGGCCCCTTGCAGTGCCACCACCTGGCCCGAGTGGTGCCGGCACTTATGAGGCCTCAATAGGTACTGTCTTCTGGGTCCTGACCGCAGGACCTAGGCGAAGAAGGAGAACCGCCCATTGCGGAGACCCCGCCCAGCCCGAGTGTTGCAGGCACCGATCAGGACTCAATACGGACTGCCTTCCAGGGTCCTGACCCCAGGACCTTGGTTTAGAGACTAAATACGGACTGAGCTCCGGGGTACTGACCCCAGGACCTTGGAGGAGAACGAGAAGCGCCGCTCGTGTGGACCCTGCCCAGCCCGAGCGACGCAGGCACGATCAGGACTCAATAGGGACTGCCTCCCAGGGTCCTGACCCCAGGAACTTGGAGGAGAGACTCAATAGGGATTGCCTTTCGGGTTCCTGACCCCAGGACCTTGGAGGAGAGACTCAATGGGGACTACCTTCTGGGGTCCTGACCCCAGGACCTTGGAGGTGAAGGAGAAGGGCCCCTCGGGGTGCCCCCGCCCGGCCCACGTCGCGCCGGCACTGATCAGGACTCAATAGGGACTGCCTTCTTTGGTCCTGTCCATAGGACCTTGGAGGAGAAGGAGATGGGACCCTTGCAGGGCCCCCGCCTTGCCGGAGCGGCGCAGCCACTGATCAGGATTCAATAGGGACTGCCTTCCCGGGTCCCGACCCCAGGACCTTTGAGGAGAAGGAGAAGGAGAAGGGCCCCTCGCGGGGCCCCCGCCCAGTCCGAGCGGCATAGGCACAGATCAGGACTCAATAGGGACTGCCTTCCGGGTTTCTGACCCCAGGACCTTGGAGGAGAAGGAGAAGTGCCCCTCGTGGGGCCCCGCCCCGGCCGGAGCTGCGCAGGCACCAATCAGGACTCAGTAGGGACTGCTTTCCGGGGTCCTGACCCCAGGACCTTGGAGGAGTACGAGAAGAGCCCCTCGCAGACCCACCACTACCCCCCCCCACGTATGCCACATGCTGTTTCGGAGGTCTGGCTGAATTGATTGTAACCAAGGAACATCAAGCAACTTTTGTTTTGTAGATTTGGCCAGGCCTCTGGTCAGCAACCCAAGCATCTCTTTGCAGCAGGCAGTGTAGCAAGTATGGGGAATTCTCTTCTGCCTTGTCTTTTATTATTAATAAGATATTTTTTAAAATATTAATTTTATCGATTGTTTTTCTGTGATAACATCATTTTCCTCTAACTCTAGAGGGTGTGGCATATCATCATATTGTGGATAATAAAAAGTGTATGACTGATATTCCAACCACTTTATCTTGACATAATCTATAATAGAGGATTTCACAATACCTAGAGCTCCTAAAATTAGAATAATTTTCAGAAAGCCCTGTTTTTCTAAGACCAGGTACAACAAAGTCAAAATATTCTGATTTCACAGACAAAAAATTAAATTCTACTTTTAGGGAGATGGAATTCTTATTCTATTGAATTATGTAAAGAAAACTGATACAATATTGATTATAATCTCTTTAAGAATGCAATAATTAGAACATTGCTGGTAAAATAGGATAGAAGATAATTACATTTCAGAAAAGTGTGGGATGATCAAAAGTAATTTCTTTGATTGGCATAGCAAAAGTTGAACAGTGGCACAAAACCAAATTTAGACTTTTTGTATGACCTTATAGGGCAGTAATGGCAAAATGTTTAGACCTTTCAATGATAACAGTCTGTTGCAGCACACTTGCCATAGGTTTGTCACTACTGTAATAGAACAAAGAAAAAAATGCTATTTTTCACAAGTTGGATTTTGTTCCCCAAAAAATACATTTAAATCCTAACCCTGAGCACCTTTTAGTGTGACCTTATTTAGAAACAGAGTTTTTGTAGATATAATCAAGTTAAGACGAGGTCATAAGGTAGACCTTAACCTGATAGACTCCGCTGTACAGAAGTTTTTGCCATGTATGTAGGAAATTTCATGTTCTCATTCAACACCAGAAAGACTCAACACCCAACCAAGGCTAATGAGCAATTTGTTGAGCACAGGAGGAACTTTCTTCCAAGCAAGGAGTTCTTTACCTCTCAAACAAATGCCCTCCAAGTTTATTATGATTTCCACTCCTGCAATTGACAGCATCAAGACTACTTCCTGGAATTGTAAAAGTGGTGCCAGAATAAATATTTTTCCAACTTCTAAGACAAAAAAAAGTATATAACAGTGCTTGAGCATTGAGTTTTCTTTTGAATAAGTGTGGGGAACGGCTGAATCTAGAGATCCATCATGTGTGGAGCTAGAGCAAGGCCAGCCTCAAGAACACAGAGCACCTGAGGCAAGTCACATTAGTAAACTGCTCTCATCTCAAGAACACTGGGTCTGGATAAACTATGAGGCAGAGAGGTTTCACCCATGATACTCAATCTACCAAGTATATATATCCTCCTCCTCCTCCTTCCTCCTTCCTCCTTCCTCACTTCCCATCAGGAGAGAGGGCTCTATAGGACCTCAGTTTTCTGTATTCTTGGTTCTTGTCCATTTTTATCCATCCTCTGACTGTCCTCACCCTGGAAATATCAAGAGCTGCACGGGAGAATGCAAACGAATAAAGAGGAAAGCGATTGATGTGATTTCTGATGGAGTGTGTTGTTTTTCGTGCCACAGTGTGTGAACAGTAATTGTGGTTTCCCAGTTCATTGTTGTAACCAGACAGAAATTTTTAAAAAATCAATGAAAATTTAAAGAAATCATTAAGCAATAATAAAAAGTATTAGGAAATTTAGACACACGTGTTCAAACACACACATGCTGGAAAATACTATTGGAAGACACTTGCACAGTGAAGAAGATGGGCAATAGACAATGGAGTCAGAAACTGGAGTTACCCAATACAAGTCAAGGAACACTTAGAGCTACAAGAAACTGGAAGAGGAAAAAGGAATCCTCCCTCAAGCTTTCAGAGAGCATGTGGTCTGGCTTATACCTTGATTTTGAACATCTGATCTCAAGGATCATATGAGAATGTACTTATCTTGTTTTAAGACACCAACTTTGTGGTACTTACTTATAGAGTCCCTAAGAAACTAATATGCTATTTCATTGCAAAACAAAATTATCCACACTTATCTTTCCAGAGGCCATAGGATGTACAAAGTTGATTTGGAGTGGAAAGTTGTGTGAAACTCTCCATTTTCACTTTGTAAATATCTTAATGTGGACATGTTCTCATTCTTGACAAAGATTTGAAGTGAGAATGAACGTTTTTTCACTGGTTTATAAATCCGTGATAACATGATTTTCCTTTGTCCTCAATGATCAATGAATTTTTTCTTACCGCTCTATTTGCTCAAATATTGAAAGACTAAGAATAAAGAAAATTTGAGCCAACTACAGTTTCCTTTGCATTATCAAGGTTACTTGGGCCTTTGTCTCAGATATTTGATAATTGCTTTAAATTCACTTTTACCTTTAAGGCTGAGTCATGGCCAGGACATATCACCAGAATATAGCCATTTACAAAGCATGAATAACCTATTTGGTGAGCTACTTTTTGCTGTGCAACAAATTCCAAAAGTTAATGGTTTAAATCAACAGCACATATCTTACATTTACCGTGTGTCAAGAATCTAAATATGACTTAACTGGATCCTCTGGCTACAGGTCTTTCTCAAGGCTGTAACTATCTACAAGCTCAGCTGGGAAAGATCTGCTTCTCACTTTATTCATTGGCAGGATTTATATTCATTGGCAGGATTCAGTTCCACACAGGTCACGGTGTTGAAGCCTTTGGTTCTTTGTCAGCTAGTTGTTGGCAAGAGACCTCCCACAGTTCTTTGACATGCAAGTCTCTACTTAGAACACCTTATAACATGGAAGCTTGCTTTATCATTTAGTGAGAGGGAACAGGCAAAATTTCCTTGTTTTCAATCAATAGAAAAGAAATTACATGAATTATAGTAGTAAGAGACAGTAAGAATTGAAAACTACTATTTGGATGAATTCACACATCAATACCAACAGTTTTATATCTTTTGTTTAAAGCCATGTATACATGATTTCAAGTCCAGGGTCAGGCACCCACACTAGTTTGTGACTTTAGGCAAGTTTTTAAAACTTCTGAGTTTCTGTTTCTTCATATATACGATGAGAATGCCAATACCTGCACATTAGAAATTAAAATCTGATCTTACATACAATGTGCTTAATCTTCATAAATTGTTGCAATTTTTATGAGCTTTTCTATTTTAGAATGATCATTTGCTTTACACTGAAAGTGTTAGAAGATAAAGTAAAGAAATATTTACAACTGAGTAACGAGTGCTTCAATATCTGTAAATAAATAACCACTGATTCGAAAAGTAACACTGGGCAGATATAGAAGCCTGTTTTGTCAAGCAAAGATAAAATCTATCACTGATCAAATAGTGATTTCTGCGAATAAACTGAAATAAAATAAGGGTCAGTGTAAGTGTAGGTAACAAAGTTTTGGGGTTTGACAGTACATTTAGTTGTATAGATAGAGAATCATGAAATTTGGCAGTGACTCCTGACAAAGATGTTCTTTCAACCAGTGATTGGTTTTATTGGTATCCGTATGTGTATTATAGTGTTTGACCTATTTCATCCTAAACCTTCAACTTAAAATATGTGGTAAACTATCCCCATGAATCAGTCTAATTCTTCATTTCTCCTTGTATCTAATCCATTGGTGGTTTTCTTTTTATTGGTGAGACCTCAGTATTAGGGAAACTGTCACCACTGTGGGTAATCTTGAATGTCCTCTATTTTTGGTTTTCCATGGAGTCATTGGCCCATGCACATAAATGATTCAAAAGAAAAATAAATACACATCTCTTGCTATTTTCCAGGTATTTTTATAAATAACATACACATGTCATATTATTTCTAAATTTATGAGTCTGTGATTATGGCATTATACAGATGAGAAATCTGAATATGGTCATGTTTGAACAGAAGAAGATGTTAGACATGAATCTTTCTCATGGTGTTCAAACAGGAAACAATGGTGTTCAAGAAAATATTTGCTTTCCTAATATGGATACCAACTTTTGCATTCTCTTCTTTTTTATACTTACTTTAAAAGAAAGTGTGAAATGTTCAGAATTGTGATATCCATCTTGAAAACAGAAAAACAAAACTCTTTTGATCAGGATGACAAACAAAGAAGATAAAAGAAAACTGATACTTTGATGACATTAGTGTATTATTATATCATCCTTTCCTATATATTTAGAGTTAAATTTCCTATACATTCATTGAACATCTTCCCAAGAAAAAGACAGAGAAAATAAATACATTGGCAGTGTGTTTCCTGAGTGTTTGAGAACTTTTCATTCTGCTATAGAGGAAAAGAATATAAGTGAAATAGATGTAATTCATACGAAATTTCAAGCATAGATAGAAAGGTAAGCACATGAATTTTTAGATAGAAGTTAGAATCACAGACTTTGTTAAAAATCAATAAGAAATAAAGTGTCTTAGAAGCCATAGGCAAGTATCATAAAATATGTTAAATTTAGATACAAACTTAGTACCTGGTTGAAAAGTCCAACTCCTGGACTTTTTTTAACTTCACTTGAAAAAGAACATGTGGTACTTAACCTTCTGTGTCTGACATATTTCTCTTAAATACAATGTCCTCCAATTTCATTTTTCTCCACGGTAGAATAATATTTCATTGTGCATGCAAACCACTTTTCTCTATTCACCCATGATGGACGTGTAAGTTGATTCCATATCATAGCTATTGTGAATAGTGCCACAATAACTGTGGGCATGCAAGTATCTGTTTAGTATGCTGATATCCTTTCCCTTGGCTCTATATCCAGAATTGGAATAGCCTGAGGAACTTCCTTACTGCTATTTTGATATCTTCTATAAGTCTATGGTTTGTCCATCATGTGATGAATGGATAATGGTTAATGAAACTGTAGTACAGACACATAGTGAAATACTATTCAGTTGTAAAATAATGAAATTCCATCATGTATAGCAGTATAGATGAAACTAGAGATCACTGGTAAGTGAAGTAAACCAGAAAAAGACAAGTACCATATGATCTCAGTCATATATGAAATGTAAAAGTTGATTTCATAGAAGTCAAGGGTAGACTGATGGTTACTGAAGGCCAAGGAAATTAGGGGAAAGGGAGGAATATGGAAATCTGATCAATGTATACTAAATCATAATTAGGTAGGACCAAGAAAGTCTGGTATAATATTACACAGTAAAAGGACTATAGAGAACAGTAATGAATTGTGCATTTCAAAAGCTGCAAGAAAAGATCTTGAAAGTTTGCAACATATAGAATTGGTAAATGTTTGAGGAGATAAATATACTTAACTTGATTTAAACATTGCACAATATATTTATGCATAGAACACTACATGGTATCCCATTAATATGTATAACTTTTATGTTTGTTTTCTCTATAATTTTTAATTTTCAGACCGTGTCTCTGTAAGCTCTTCAGACTGGCCTCAAATTTGTTTGATTCTTTCTTTTTTGTGGGGGAGAGGGTATCAGGAATCGAACTCAGGACCTCATGCTTACCAGGCAGGTGCTATGCCACTGAGCCCATCTAGGCCTCAAACTTGTAATCTTCCTTTCTCAGCCTCTTGAATACCTGGGATTATTGATATAGCACCACTTAAGTTTTATGTATCAGTTAAAATAAACTTAAAAATAAAAGATTTTTCCCTCATCCACCATTGTAAAAGCAACCTCGGTAGAGCTTCCTGAAGATTTCTGCCAAAGGCCTTGCATTAAAAAAAACCTTCAGAATAAAGGCAACAGGGTAAGGAGTGTAAATATGCGAAAGAATATAGCCTAGACAAAGGAGCATGAAATTGGACTGCAACTGCCTTCAGAGACTGCTGTATATTAGCTATGCATCAACTTTGGTATGGAGAGGAAGGCTTTGCCCTGTGAGGTCTGGTAGGTGAAGCATTTGTATTTGTCAGTGGTCAATTCTGCGTAACCATTTCAATCCTTGAGTTCTCAAGTCATGAAAACCCTAAGTGTTCATGGCTTAAAATTATTGAAATAATCTCTTTCTCTACTCAGAATTAGATCATGTCTGCATTTTAGTTTTCTTTGTAAAGACATGACTCATACTCCTACTGATCTCCTTTTTATACTTGGATTCTTTTTTTTTCATTGTTTTTGTATTCGTAGTTTTTTTTCATTCAAGGGTATCTGATCATTTGGACTTTGCTTGTATTTTCTGCCTTGATGATGCATTTGAGGTACCACCATTCTATCTCTCCTTCAATATATGGTTCAATACAGTTTAAGTTTTTGAGAATTTATTTTATATATAGTACACATTACGTATACCTGTAAGCCTAATGTAGAAATCTTTTTTTAGAACAAAAGAAAATGGGCTCACTAAAACACATAAAATATTGGAAATTAATATTTTATGCAAATTAAGTGTAATGACATAGTATTCTAATCACATTCAATTGGGTAGTTATCATTTCCAAATAAGACTGATCTGATTCTAGCTCATTATCATGATCTATAAAGCACATAGGAGATATTTTGTTTAGCTAAAACATAAAATCATGTTATTTTGATTTTGTATTTATATTTATTATGATTTGGATGTATTGTTCATTGAGGATTGGAAATTGCTAATCATTAGGACTCAGAGTTTTGGAAATTTTCAACTTGATACAATAAAAGTAAGGCTGTTAATATGCAGCATGTGCTTTGCATGCATGAGGACATTTGTTCAATCTTCAATATCACAAAATAAAAAATGTAGAAGGAAATATATTGCAACAGACTTATGAAGCTCTGGATGATTGAATTTAATTTACAAATCACTGTGAGAACAAAAGTAATTTCAAAAAGATTTTAATTTTACTAAATACTAGGTACATTGACAAGAGATGTGAATATGCTGTACAAATGCTTTTCTGTATCTGTCAGCACTTTTGTTTGTTTTGCTGTCTCTAAAATGGTGAATAATGTTTAATAATCTTCCAACTCTATTTGAAGTTCCTAATGCTTGCAAATATACAATGCTAAAGTGTACGGATCTTTTGATATCATTATCAAAAAAATTTTTAAGAGACTGTTCGTATATACCAATAATATGCCTCTTACCCTTGAAATGGTCCCCACTAGAAATACCAAATATTAGAAATGTCTGTTTGAATTTCTTATATATTCATTTATTTAAAGTCTAAATCATTCATTCTGATTTTCCTCATTCTGGAGTAGTTAGTCTCAGAGCTTGGAAACCACATATCCATTCCCAATAATCCCTATGAATTTTCCTGCTTGACTTAGACTAGTTGATTTGAAGCAGAGAATCACTTTTTTGTCTAAATGAGTAACATCTCTAAACTTTTACAAATGGTGCACAAATGGGAGTAGGAAACCAGTAAGAAAGTAAGAAAACTACTGTTTCTTATAGGTAGCCACACCTTCCACATAAACACCCAGACCATACCTATGTACTGCAATAGTCCGCCTCATCCTTTACTCCTGAGTATACAAAGCTCAAGCGGACAAAAGTAAAATGGTACGAAATCTATTCAATCTAGATAAAGATTAATCTTCTATTGAATGACATAACTTGATGTGCTATAATTTAACAACAAAATACTTCTTAAATGGTTTCATTATAATTTTATGTGGATTAAACCATTCAATTAATCCGGGATTCTTCCTCACCACCAACTGCACAATATTTTACAAAACTGTATGTATCTTTTTGGCACTTATTATTTGAAAGAGCATATCTTCATTGTATCTTATATTAGTAAGTGATGAACATCGCTGGTCCATCTTGCACATCTTTCTTCGTAAAAGTGTATACTGTCTTGTTCTATGCATAGAAGTGGCTAAAAATTTTATTTCCTTCTGTTGAAAATCAAACATTGTCTCTTACTGATTTTGAATTACTCAAAAAATTTTCAACAAAATTTGGTGTATTAAACTGATACAAAATGCTTCAGGTAAAATAAGTAAAGATGTATTGTCAGTTCTATTGTTTTAAGTATTCTCTAAAAAAGCAGCTGCTAGATTACAGATGATAGATATTTGGAGAACTGTTGTGATGACAAGTTAAGTGTGCTGTCAGTTTGAATAAGAAACACCTATATGTGTCTGAATGATGGACCTACTGAAAGCAGAAGGCCCGCCCTGAGAGTGGGTGGCACCATCCAATAGACTTGTAGCCTGGATGCAATAAAAAAGTATAAGGAAATCTCACTTCTGCTTCTATCAAGGAGCTTTAGTTTGGCTATCACTGTTAGCCATTTGCCTCCAGAATTCCAGCTCAGACTCTTCAGCCTTGCACCACAGATCCTTCCATTTCCCGTTATGGACTGGCACAAGGAATCTGCAGTGAGCTCCAGGCTTTCAACTTTTGCCTGAGTCCTTCAACTGTCCAGCATGCATATGGTCATTTTGTATTGCTCTACATTGGACTCTGCAGCTGACTATCGTGAGCCTATTCTGTAAAATATTATATATATATATATATATATATATATATATATACACATATATACATATGTATGTATACATTTGTATGTATGCATACATTTTCTCTGTTGAACCCTAACTAATACAGATTTTGATACCAGGAGTGGCTCTAGTGAAACAGAATTGTATGGGTGAATTTCTTTAATGACTTTAATGGTTTCTGGATTTGACTTTCTAATTTGATGAAACCAAAAGTTGCTGTGGTCTCTCTGATAATTTGTGGAGTGTTGATAGTATACATCATGCGAGTGTTTAAAGTAATATACAATGTAGATCCATTTTATTGTCCTAATTCACTACTTGTGAGAAGCAGAGAATTTAATAACTCTATATATGATACTTTCAAGTATTTTTGGCAGAGTGGGAAATCTAATACTGGTTGTTTTTAGTATCACTGGACAAACTAGTCAAGGAAAATCATGAGTTGCAAACAAGAATAAAAAATCTAAAGTCTGCTGTTAGGGTTTATACATTGTGTCAACTTGAGAAATCTAGCAGCTTAATTAAGTAAGGCAGCAGCTCTACATCCTGGGGTGTAGAGCATAAGCAGTTACCTGGCCATTGTGTCAATTTGAGAAGGCCAAAGTTTAGCTGAGAGACTCAGCAGGGAGCCAGGGTTCTTACTTTGTAAACATCCTCATCCTGTGCAAAGGAAGGCAAGGATGTTTGTAAATGCTACACCCACCCTG
>RJWM01048772.1:0-11365 GCA_004363535.1 Dasyprocta punctata
ACCAATAAGTTGCAGATGAGATTAAAAAAGAAATTAAACAATACCTACAATTGAATGAAAATGCAGATACAACATACCTGAACCTGTGGGATTCAATGAAAACTGTCCTATGAGGGAAATTTATGACTGTGAAGTCTCACATCAGGAAAACAGAAGGAACACAAGTAAACAACCTAATGCTGCACCTGAAGCTTCTAGAAAAAGAAGACCAAGACAAACCCAAAGCCCATAAAATGGAAAAAAATTATAAAGATAAGAGAAAAAATTAATGCAGTTGAGACTAAGAAAACAATGCAAAAAACTGATGAATCAAAGATGTGGTTCTTTGCAAGAATAAATGAAGTTGATAAACCCTTAACCAACCTTATAAAAAAGGAAAGAAATGACTTGGATTCTTGTGCTGAGGAGTGAAAAGAGCACTACAGATCCCATGGAAATTAAGATGATCATGTATACCTACTTTGAAAATCTGTATTCTCATAGGATAGAAAACACTGAAGAAATGAACAGATTCCTAGATATGTATGAATTCCCAAAGCTGAATCAAGAAGATGAAAATTCTGAATAACCTACTATCAGTTAATGAAATTGAAAATGTAATTAAATACTTACCAGCAAAGAAAAGTCTGGGTTCTGATGGATTCACTGCTGCACTATACAGGAAATTTAGAGAGGGTTGAATGCCAATACTACTCAAATACTTTAATGAAATTGAAAGGGAAGCAATGCTTTCTAATTCATTACTGGAGGCTTGTATTACCCTGACACCAAAATTAGAGAAAGACTCAGCTGAAAAAGAGAACCACAGGCCAATCGCCCTAATGAATATAGATATAAAAATTCTCAATAAAATGCTAGCAAACATGATGCAGCAAATCATTAAGAAGATTATGCACCATGACCAAGTGAGATTCATCCCAAGAATGCAGGAAATATACACAAATCAATAAATGTAATACACCATATCAAAAGAACCAGAGACAAAGAACACATGATCATCTCCATAAATGCAGAAAAGCTTTTGAAAGGATGTCCACTATCACCACTTCTATTCAATATATTTCTGGAAACATTAGCCAGGGCATTTAGACAAGAAAGAGAAATAAAAGGAATAAGGATAGGAAAGGAAGAAGTTAAACTATCATTATTTGCAGATGACATGATAGTTTCATAAAAGACTCCAAAAACTCCACCAAAAGACTCCTAGATTTAATAACCAAATTCAGGAGCACACTTGGATAGAAAGTCAATACCTAAAAATTGATAGCATTGTGTATACAAATAAAAAACTTACTGAGAGAAATAAAGGAAACCACAACCTTCACAATACCATCCAAAAATAAATATTTTAGAAATAATCTGACAAAGGAAGTAAAATAACTATGTATTAAGAATTACAGAACTCTGAAAAAGGAGATCAAAGAAGATATCAGAAAATAGAAAGATAACCCTTGCTCAAGGATGGGAAGACCCAACATAGTGAAAATTGCCATATTCTCAAATTGTTATACAGATTTAGGGCAATCTCAATCAAAATACCATTAGCATACCTCACAGAACTAAAGAAAAAATTCCTAAAGTTCTTTTGGAACCAGTAAAGGACTAGAATATCAAAAGCAATTCTGGGAAACAAAGGCAAGGCAGGAGGCATCACAATCCCTAACTTGAAATTATGCTTCAAAGTTACTTTGATAAAATCAGCATAGTATTTGTTAAAAAAAAAAAAAAACAGACTTGAGGATCGGTGGAACAGATTAGAACATGCAGACACAACTACAAACACACTAGGTCACTTTATCTTTGACAAACTAACCAAACAGGTTCACTGGAAGAAAGCCACTTTAATAAATGGTGGTGGAAAAGTCTACATCCTGCAGACTAAAACTAGGCTCATGTATATCATCATGCACTCAGCTAGAGTCATAATGGATCAAAGATCAAATATTAAAATATAAACAATAAAATTACTGAAAGAGAAAGTAAATTGAAATCTTGAAGACAGGTGCAGGCAGAGAGTTCATGAACAAAAACCAAACTGCATGGGAAGTACTTTAAAGAATCAATAACTGGGATCTCATCTTATTAAAAAGCTTTTGCACATAAAAAGATATCAACAACAGAATGAAAATACAACCCACAGAGTGGGAAAACATTTTAGCCAATTGTCTCTCAAAGGACTTCTATGTAGAACCTCTAAAGAATTGAATAAAATCAGCCCCCCCCCCTCAAAGACCCAATGCAAAAATGGGCATCTGGGATGAATAAAGACCTCTTGGATGAAGAAATACAAATGGCAAATAAATATATGAAAAAAATGTTCAATATTGTTGGTCATGTGAGATGCAAATTAAAACAACAATGAGACTTCATCTCACTCCAGAAAGGATAGCTATCATCAAGAAGTCAACCAATAACAAATTCTGGTGGGGATGAATGAATCCTTTTCCATTGTTGGTAGGACTGTACAGTGGTACAACCACTTTGGAAATCAGTATGGAGATGCCTCAAAAAACTAGGATTAGAGGTCCCATTTGATCCAAATATTCCCCTTCTGTGTTTTTCCCCTGAAGAATTAAAAACATCATACCACAGTGATACATGTGCACCCATGTTTATAGCAGCATAATTTGTAATAGCTAAATCTTGGAAGCTACACATATGCCCATCAAATGAGGAATGGATAAAATGATGTGGTATTTTTATATGATGGAGTACTACTCAGTCATAAAGAAGGATAAATCTTAGACTTTTTGTAGGTAAGTGGATATTACTTGAAACCATACTCATAAATAAAATAAGTCAGACTCAAATGTGTAAACACCATATTGTCTCCCTAGTGTAAGAAGCAGAAAGAGTAAATAAGATTCAACCTGTATACCAGATATTGTGAAATGGGAAGAAACTGTTTAAAAGGAAAGAGAAGTTGGGATATGGGGATGGAGAAAAGAAGGAAGGGAAAAGAAAAAAAAATACATACACATAAATAATAGTTAAGATAGTTACACTGCTAATTTCTACTTGTTCACTGAAAAATAAAGGTTTGTGATTGTAATCTAAACAACTACTTTGAAAATAACAACACACAATATATCAACCATTATTACTCTCCTGTTACCTTGTTTTGAAATTTTGTATCATTGTTTTTCTTGTTTTTCTCCTTATCAAAAATAAATGGGAACATATATCCTGTCTGTAAACTAACTAGAGCCCTATTTTAATAGCTTTTTCTGTTTCTTTCCCCAAATAAAAGCTTTCAATACTTTCAGTGTATGTAGCCAGGCACATGATCGTGGTGACCCTAAAATTAATTAATTACTGTCCTAACTTTACAGTGAAGAAATGAAGGCAAAATTTAAATAACTTATTCACAGTAGCCAAAAGTGAAAACAATACAAGTGTCTGTGGGCGGATGAATGAATGAATTAAACAAAATGCTTTATATATATAAAAAGGAATACTATTTGGCTATAAAAAGGAATAAACATAAAAAGGCCACAATGCCTATTCATTGACATTCTAGGAAATTTCCTTACATATAAAATTAAAAATAGCAAAAGATGAAGGCTGCTCATTGGTTTTTATTGAACACATTTAAAGCTACTAATTTTGTGAATATTTCAGCTACCTACTGTTTTAATTTTTCTCTTCAAATAACTAGAGAATGTTAGGGCTAAACGGTTCCTAGACATTTAATACAGGCGTTCTCAACCTAAACCTATGGAAAAGTTTCAGAAGTCTCTGAACTCCTTAGAAGGATATATAAAGTTTTGTATTTAAGTATATACACAAACACTATTTCTGGAAAGTGTTCATTGTCTTTGTTCTATTTTCAAAGACCTAAACTAAAATCCTTCTGTACAGAAAAGGAAACAATAAAATAAAAAAGCAACATAGAGGATGACAAAAATATCTAAATTCATATCTCTGTTAAGGGATAATATCCAAAATACACATGGAACTCCTACAACTTAATAGCAAAAAGTAACAACCTTAATAAAAAAATCAAAATAGTTGAATAGATATTTTTCCAAAGAAAGCATTGAAATCTCCAGTAGATAAATGAAAAAGTGTTCAACATACTAATTATCAGGGAAATACAAATAAAAACCACAATGAGTTATTACCTTACACCTGTTAGAATGACTATTATTAAAAAATGATAACAATTGGTGAGGAGGTAGACAAACTGAGACACTTGCACAAATTTAGTAGGAATTCAAAATGAAGCAAACACTATGGAAAACACTACCGAAGTTCCCAAAAAATGAAAAATGGAACTACACATGATCTAGCAATTACACTTCTGTATATATTAACTAAAGACATAAAATCAGTATCTCAAAGATCTATTATGCTTCCAGGTTCATTGCAGCATTTTTCACAATAGCTAAGATATAGTAACAACCTGAATGCCCCTCAATAGATGAATGAATAAAGAAAATGTGGCATATACTTACAATGGAATACTATCTTTTTTTTTCAGATTTGCAGCATGTTTATTCCTAAATAAATTATCCAGTGACATGACTTCTATCCATTTTGAATGCCTAACACCCAGCGAGACAACCAGGGTCTCCCAAAGGTCCTGAAGATGAAACCCCACACGGAAGCTAGAATACAAGCTGGAGACGTACACTATCTAGCCTTTAAATAGAAGAAAATTCTGTAATATATGTGATGACACAGATGAAGCTTTGGTGCCTTACAGTAAATGAAATAAGTCAGAAACACAAGGAAAGATACTGTGTTGTTCTATTTACATGAGGTTTTCTGAAACACTCAAACACATAGAAACAGACAGTAGAATGATGGTTGCCAGAGGCTTAGGGGAAGACTTATTGGGGGATTTTGTTCAACAGGTATAGAGCTTCAGTTGTGCAAGATAAGTAAGCTCTACAAGAGACACATTGTAAAGCATTATGCATATTTAAGAGTACTCTAGTGTATACTTACAATATTGTTAGGTGGGTAGGTCCCATGGTAAATGCTTTTACAACAAGGGTGTGTGTGTGTATGTGTGTGTGTGATAATGGAAAGCAAATTCGAGGTTTACTTGACAGGGTATTGTCAGTCATATGATTCCTCAGTTTTAAAACTGGAAAGTGAAAGCTGTAACACAAGCCTATCGTTATATCTCACGGCACAAAATAGAGAGGGGAAAACATGTAAGTATGAGTCAGTTTCCTCAGTGTCAGTGGGGACTTCAGGAAGAACACTCACTATCCAATCACATAGAGTTTAGGATCCACAGCTAGAGCAGAGCCTCTCAGACTTTGATGTACATGGGGATCACCTGGGGATCTTGTTAAAATCAGGTTCTGAGGCAGTAGTTCCAGAATGGAGCTAGAGCTCTCATTTTCAACAAAGTCTCAGGTGACATTGATGTTTGTGGAATAAAGTTTGAGTGATGAGGAACTCAATCACTTGTCTTTGAACATTTTTGACTGTAAAGCTCTGGGTTACTATATCAGAATCTCCTGGGAAAATTTGTTAAGTACAGTTTACCAGGCTCTTCGTTCCTAGAGACAGTAGGCCTGGAGCATGCCATGCAAAGCATCTTCAAATGACAAGTTCATGTGATTCTGATACCCAGCTGTGTTTGGAAATTACAGTTCTAAAGCACAACCCTTTGAAAGAGGTAGACCTAGCTATTCAACATGATCCAATACACTGAAGAAAGAAAATAATTTCTAAGAAAAAAGAAATAACTGTATTAATACTTAGCACTGGGGTTGGCAATGGTGTCTTCACTCAACTCTCAAATTAGCTCAACACTAGTACCAGAAGTAGCTACGAAATGTATCCCCAAAATGAAAGAAGTTCAGCAAACACAGGGGTTACCAGGTCCTTTCACTTCCTGATTAGTCATTTATGTGCTTCAGACGTATCATCAACATATCTTATTTCATAAAAGCAAAATCTTTAAAAAAGAAACTTAACAGCATGTTGCTATAAAATAGAGAATATGAAAATGTTTGCTACTTATCTCATGGCAAAGCAATAGAAAAGTTGTTGGATTTAAACATTAATTTACCATTTCATTTTTATGGATATATAGTTATGATACATAATACGTGCTGGTTCATTTTTAATCTCCCATGTTTACTTTCATAGAAGAAAATTGTTCACAAAATGTGAATCTTGAATGTATGATGCTAAATAAAAAAGCCAGTTCAAAGAACTGCATGTTTTACAATTATACTTATGTGATAGTCCAGAAAAGATAAAACTTTAGGAATGGAAAAGAGATCAGTAGTTTCCAGCCATAGCAGATCGAAGGGCTGACAACAGAAGATCTTAAAAGAATTTGGATAGGGTAGTGATAAAGTGCTTCTGCATCTAACTGTCTTTATGGAACCTTTTCTGTTTTAGGCATTTTGCCAAGTGTGTACTAAAATGTATGATGTCTTGCATACTTTCTCATTGCTGAGACAAAATGCCTGATGCCCACAAGTTAATGAAGGAAAAGTTCATTTTGGTTCACAGTTTGTAGAGGTTTCAGTCCACAGTCAGCTGGTTCCAAGGCAGGGTGACATGTCAGAGGGCCATTGCAGAGGAGAAACAGTTCATGGCACAGTAGGCAGCAGGCATCAGGCAGCAAGCCTTCCTTTCCTTTTGATCCCACCCAGGCTACAAGGCTATTGGATGATGCCACTTACACCCAGGATGGACTTTCTTACTATCCACATCCAGAACTATAATAAATCAATTAGTGGACTAATCTAGCAGTACATAACATTAATTGCAGTAGCACAAAACCTAGATCCAGCCACATCCAAAAAGCTCCATCTATGAACTCATGAGGTTTAAGAGAACATCTGTATACAAGCCATAACATATGAATTTTTTTAGTTAACACCCTAATAAACATGATCTTTTAATAAACTAGTAAATAAGTGTTTCTGGAAAAAAACGCCAAACTACATTTTGTGTACTACATGTTAAAACTGAGAAATTGAATTTAGGACCTTGTCTTTAAATCACTGTCTAGAATATGTTAACCCAACATCTTTTTTTAAAACTGAAACATAGTGATTCTCATGAATATTTTAAAATATTAGCAAAAAAGATGGTTCTATGTTCCTAATTAGTTTAAATATTTTTGCATAATTCTAATTCTTTAAAATTTCTACCTTCATGAACTTTTAATATAGTCTGAAAAATTACAAATAGATAATTTATAAATAGAAATTATGTATTTTGAAAGAAATGCTCATACTGATTCTAACGCTGAGACAATGAACTAAAACCTTGGAGATCATTTCTCTAGTAGATAACTTTTCGATCTTGAAAGTACATATGAACCACTTGGGGATTTTTTAAACTACAAGGTTTGACTCAGAAGATAGGGGTAGATCTGAGATTCTATATTTCTTAAAGGATCCTGGGTGATGTCAATGTACCTGATCCAGGGACTACATTTTGAGAGGAAGACTCACAATGCAGTCATCTAAAGAAATTCATGTAGCTATTACAGAGTAACCACCACTGCACTTTGCTCAGTGTGCTCTTTCCTCCCTCCTGGGTTTAGGATATGTGAGTTCTTATCAGGCAACAGACCAGCTCTTTTAGCATCTTCCTACTGCATGTCCCCATGGAGAAAATTATTCCTATTCCGATTCTCAAAATCGTTGGTTGTATTTAGCTCTTTGCTTACCCACTGTGTAGACTTCCTTAGAAGGAAGGAAAGACTGTCTAATAATATTTACAAATGTTTTATAATTTACCAAATATGTGCACACACAATCCACTCATATCAGTGCCACAGAGATCCCTGGAGTAGAAAAAAGCAGAGGCATTACAAACATATTCACAAGTGCTATATGGCAGAAGCAAGCAGAGAGCTTTCAGAGTCAGAGTGATCAGGCACAGCTTGAAGAAGAAAGCACAAGGAGCTGAAGATCAGGAACCAGGAGGGTTTTAAGTAGATGAGAATTGGGAGAAACAGCATTCCAACAAGGGATGGTACATTCAAACACACTATGCATAATTATTGACCCAACTCTCAAAAGCCTAATAAAATAATCAGAAACTAAACTGTTTTAGCTTTATTTTGTGAAAAGTAAGCATCACTAATTTTTTTACTTTGGGGACTGATGTAATCAGATTTCAAAGGGAAGCATTTAATTCTGATGTAAGCAAAGTGAACCTAGTCAGGGAGATACTGAAGAGGAAAAAGCAAACAATGGGCATATACTGAGGCAGTAAGAGGGGAAAGGCTAAAAAAAGTGTCCAGGTCTGGGTTCCTGAATGAAAATAAAATGTGCCATAGAGAACACTGACAGTTGAAGCAATCAAGAAAGATAAGTTCAAGACTTGTAAAAACATGCCTGCCCTTTGACCTAATTATGCCTCACCTGTAATTTGAGACTAAGGAAATGAATTCCCCAAAAGCAAAATCTCTTTCCACATTTGTCACCATTATGTTTATTATGGCATTATTTATAGAAGTAAAATCTTGAGAACAACCTAGAAGTACAAAATATGAACTGATTAAGTAAATTGTGGTACAATAACATTACAATGACATCCTTTGACCTCCAACCTTCATTCTACTACATTTGAGCCCATCCATCACATTGTCCTGTCCTCTAACCATCCTAATAGCCCCCTCCCACCTACTAAAGGTCTCATCACCTGCCAGTTGCACCATGACTGGAAACCAAGCCTTCAGCATAAGGACCTTTGAGGAATGTTCAAAACCTAGGCTATAATATACAGCATCTTTCTGGAACAGGGTCTTTCTGCAAAAAGAAGAAAGCCAGTGGACTTTGAAGAGTGACATGAACTGACTTTCATTTTAATTGGATCATCCTGACCACTACTATGAAACAGTACTACGGACAACCATCACCTCTGTTTCTCTCCTCGATTCCATTCTCTAAGGTTTTTTTGCCTTCTGATCCCTTCCCCAAAGTTCACTTTCCTGATTAAATCTTTCAGGGTTAGCTTTGTGACCATAGGCCATCCTGTTTTCCTTATTCCACCTTACATTCCTTGAGGGAAAAGGAAAACAGTACACAAAGGAAGCTTTCATCATAGAATTTTCACCATCTCAACAGCCTCAGGTGACAAGAGTCTGTGGCTGGAGGCCATTACTTCCTTCTTGGTTCAAGGTGAAGACTGCCAAGTTTTGACTTCCCTGGTGTCTCAGTGTGGGAACTGGGGAGAGTTTCAGTGTTTCTGAAGCAAGAACTTCGTGTTATTTCCAGAGTTCATGTTCCTGACTAAATTTATCATTAGGATTGATTCCTTTTGGTGACTGAAGCAAAAACTCAACAACTCCTCTGGGCATCTGGATTTGAAAATTCTGTACCCTACTTCTGCATTCCTGGGCTCCCCATTTTTTCCCAAGGACATTCTATCCATATTTAGGATAATGTGAAGTAGAGGGAAGAATACTGGTCTGGGACACAAGAGATCTGAGTCTTGTCTGGACTTTACTAACTAACCATGGCCTTGTTAACGGAGAGGTGACAGAATGGAATGGTCCTGAGTAGTAAGATCTCTGAGGTCAGACTAAACAGTCTGAGTGACTGGTTCCATTATTTAGCGGTTATGTGTTTTTGGCAAATTAAGAACCTCTGTGTTTCATATTACTCTTCTATCCATGGACGTGGAAATAAAGTATAACTCCTTTACAGTACTATTTCAAGTATTAGATTAGGTAATTGATGTTAATTCACTTAGAACAGCATTGGATATGCGGTAAATAAACTTTAAAGCTAATACTAATGACAAGTCCATTCTCTAAGTTATGTGCAAGTGCTAGAAATCTCATGACAAAAGGAATGACCTATAGACTTGATCATGGCTTGATCCAGGCAAACAGGAGAGAAAGCAAGCCGGTTTTCTTCAGTCTATAAAGGACTGTCGCATGAAAAAGATTTTTTCTGAGGTTCTAAGGAAGTTCTTTGGAGTTTATTTAAACTAATGGGAAAAATCAGTAGTATTTCTTAACATTTAGAAATGAACTATCTGAAAAGAAAATCAAGAGCAATCCCATTTATAGTAACACCTAAAGATGCTTGAGAATAAATTTAAGCAAAGAGATAAAAGATGAAAAGAAAGACAGCTAAAATGTTAATGGAAGAAACTGAAGACAAAATAAAGGAGAGGTTTTCGTATAATTAATGATGGTTGAGAACTGAAATTCCCATTTTGCAAGGGTTCTCTTCTCTAAAATGTGACTCTAGGAAAGTAATAGAATTCCCTCCCCCTACCCCATGTTATTGCTCAACATCCTTGATACTTTTGATACTCTTCTAGTCCTACCAAAGGGAAGGCTTGCTTTTTTCCAAATGAGCAAGATGGTGTCCCTGGTGGTTAGAATTGGTAGAGCAATTTTTAGATGAAACTGATGCCCAAAGGCCACTCCATTGGAGCAGGAAAAACATGGGAAAAGTTAAGTTCAGCTGATAATCTGGAATAGGAACAGTTCTAAGGCACTTGAGGCTTGGCAACCAAAGTTGATTAAAAACAGGAAACTGCACAAGTCAGTGTGGAAAGTTTAGTCTAACAAAGCCACAGATGCATGTGCATGGAGGTACTGATACGTTCACACGTAGCTGCCTCCACCAGCTTCTCTACTTGTCATGACATTTCCTACATTAAACAGCGAGCCATATTTCTGAATCATATTTCCAGATGTTGTAACCCTTAATCCTTAATATAGTCATAAAATGAAATATTAGAGTCAAAAGCACCTACTTAGATCTGACTATTGTACCTCTGATCTCCACTCTCATTACTCTATTTTTTCCAGTATACTGCAATTATTTTTCTCAGTTAATTTGGGCTGCTATTACAGAATTCTGCAGACTATGGTTTATCAAACAAACATTTATTTCTCATAATTCTGGAGGCATGGATTCAGAGATCATGGTGCCAGTTTGGTCAGGTTCCAGATGAGGACTTCGTTGCTAGACCACAGATGATTAGTGTCTTAGTTACTTTTTGCTCGTTGCTGAGACAAAATACCTGATGCCCAAAGTTAGGGAAGGAAAGGTTTATTCTTACAGTTTCTCGGGAGTTTCAGTCCATAAAGTGGGCTCCAAGGCAGCATGGGATGACGGGGCTACAGTTCATGGCGGCTGCAAGTTGCAAGCCGCAATCCTCGCTTGCGAGAGAGAGGGCGGAAGCCGGGAAGCAAGCAAGAGGAAGACTCGCCTTCCCTTATACTGTATCTCAGCTCCACCCCTGGGCGGGTGTAGCAGTCACGTCATTAATCCTGGTGCTAGACAACAAACTGATCACAAGCATCAGACTCAGCCCCATCAAAAGTATGAGGACTTGGGGGTACATAGCATATCCTATACATTCCACCCCTGGACCCCCAAGGACTCATGTACATTCTTACTACAAA
>RJWM01048773.1:0-11363 GCA_004363535.1 Dasyprocta punctata
TGAAAATCTTGTTTATTTTCTTTATGACTTGGGATCAGGAATCAACACTGAGACTTGAAGGGTGTCTGGCCTTGAGCTATAAATGCCCACGATAGTCTTTCCTATTTGTCACTCTTGAGTTCCTTCTGACTACTTAAGCAATTCTAAAGGAAGATTGAGCAGGCCTGTTTATATACCTGAAGGATTCCCATGAAAAATGGGCTTTGTAAGTTTTATAGTGATAATTGGTTATCTAACCAACAGCTTTATGACAGTGAACAAATATAGTGCTACTGGTTATCATATATTTCTGCTATTTCTGGAAATAACTACACAGAGAAAGGACTGTTAACGTTGGATTACACATGTACTTCTGGGCTCCTGAATGGAATTTGAGTAAATGTGAATTCTTTTGGGGCAACAAGAAGACATTCTTAAAAGTCCAACATGCCCTAAAACAAAGAACGAAAACAGATCCCACAAACAATAGCCATAGCTATCTGTAGAGCAATCACATTTTCTTTCTCTGCACATACCTAGAGTTCAAATTTTGCTGTGATTTCTGTTGTGACAGTGGAATTTGAAAAAAAAAAAAAAACACTCAGGTAGTTCTCTAAGAAGCATTTCTATACAGTATGATTCTCAGGATATTACTAGTTGTATGGAGAAGATGAATTTTTATTTGTACATTTTTTGAAATTTTGTTTTATCTTTTGGTACTCCTAGGGACTGAATCCACAGTCTTCAGAATGAGATACCACAGCCTTTTTAAAATTATTTTATTTCATTAAGTTTGTCAGGCTGGGTTCGAACTTGTAATCCTCCTGTCTCAGTCTTCCAGAGTGCTGGCATTACATGTACTGCTATACTTGGTGTAAAGATTTTAATGGTTAAGTCACATTAGAAAACACTAAGAAAAACAAGTGTAAGTTTCATAACTCAGGACACTTGTGTTTACTATGAATCTCTAAACAGAGGATGTATATTATGTAGCATTCACTTCCCATTCTTACTGGATAGCAGAACTTTTGTAAGTATCTTGTAGCACTAGTTTCCTTGAAATACTCTTTGGGAAACAATGCTTTAAAACTGTCAGGAAATTGAATTTAAAAAGCTAAATCAACAGATGCTACCATATTTGTTGCTTGTTACCAGAACCTAAGAGGATGCCTTTGTTATTATTTAAAAAAATTTTTTTTTAATGAAGACTTGCTCATGAAGAGAATAAACAACTTAGGCCAGTCAAATTCTTTTATGTGTTCTGGCCATACATACCTCCACCCCATACAGTGATGTCAGTCAAGAACCATGAAAGTATGAGATTTCACCTTCGTTGTACAGTAATTTTCATAAAAGTATAGAAAGACATGCCCTGGTGGCCCACCCAGCTTCCTCAATACCTTCTTCACTTTTGTATTTCTGACTGAAAAACGACGAACAGTATAGCAGGCATGTACTTTTGTGCTCTTCAGTGTGACAATAATGTTTCCATATTCCTCACTATTCTCTGTTGGCCAATACTGATCACATTTTCGCTGCAAAAAGAGAAAAGTTATAAATGCCAAATGATAATGTTAAACCACAAGAAAGAATGTCACTTATTTTACTGAAAATTAAATGCATGGGCAGATGTGACCTCTGAAGAACTTCATAGCTGGGGGAGTGGGTGGAGTCTGGGCACTATCATCTGAGAAATGGGCCTTGTGTTTATGATCATCTTTCAGTTATATGATGTACTTTAAAGAAGGCCTAAAAAAAAAAACCTGCATGAAATGTGAGTAGGAGATATTCTCAAGGGAGTTTACATACCATTTGGGAGGCCTGGTTGGATTTCTGAAGACCTTTTGTAATTGGGAATCTCTTGTTATAACTTGGGTCACCAAAGGCAAAATAGGACTCCACAGTTCAAGTAAAGAGGTAGAGATTTTGAGCAATGAACTCAAGGCCTTGCCTTTATTCTAGCCTAAATCAGCACTTTCAAATCCAGGCTCAAGTCCAATAACGATTAATACCTCATTATTTTTAACAAAGATCTTAATCATGGCTGAGGTGTATAAAGCAGTCTCTGCTTCTACTAAACTACTATAAGTAATTTCTTTACTATTCTATGCATCTTCTAACTTCTGTGCTTTTTGATTTGTTTTCTAAAATTAGAATGTCCTTCCCTTTTTCCTGCCTGTTTAACTCCTTTTCCTCATTGTTTTACTTACTTCAAAATATTAGCTCCTTTAATATCTTCCTAATGAAAGTCAAACACATGTCTGTCATCACATTTAATTCACAATTGTAACGCCGAAGCTCCCTTCCCAGCAGAATATAACCAAGTAAAAAGCACACAAAACATTCTTCATTTCTGTAAGTAAATTTCTATTGTAGCAGGTACTGTATCAGTATTTTGTGAATGAAGGTGGATTATTAAGATAGAAAATCAAGAGATTCTTACTCTTCCTTTCTCCACAAGGTTTGTAATCATGATAATGATTCCAGTATTTTGTTCCCAAATCATCCTCCAGAAATCTTCAAATGTAGACTTTAAAGGTCCTTGGGTGGCAATGTAGGCTTTCGCTCTGTTGTAACCCTTCAAAGATGACACAGCATAAAGTGAGATGAACACAGTTATCAAAGACATTAATAATTCAAGCATCTTCCACACTGAATAGGATGGGTTTTTAGTGAAAGCTCTGTGTGGTATTAAAATATATTAAGCAATTTCTGCTGCAGTTTTCAATTTTCAGAAACAGGTTTGTAAAAGCATTTGACTTACATCAACATAGTTTGCATTAATGTAGTCGCTGTGCTTAGAGTCTTTTCCTGGTAAAGGTCTTAACTTCACCCTACTGTGATCATCTGTAGAGGATAAGAAGGTAAAAACAAATACATAATTTAAAAAAAAGGAGCATTCTAAACACAAAACAAGGCAGACATGTAATGTGGAATCTCCCAGAATGCCCTGGAAAAACTTTTGGCAGAATAAGTAGTAAACAGCACATTCAAACCCATCTCAAAAACATGGAGCTAGTTCAGCCTCATGCTGTGACCTGGGGAGGGGGTAACCCAAGAAATGCAAATGAAGGTCTTTATTAGTTTGTATAAAAACTACTGCAAGTTGCAACCCTCCAAAATTTCATTGTTTGCTGTTCTGAAACCATGTTCAAGGGCCTTCAGTTACCCAGCCACCCCTCTACTTCCCATTAAGATAGATATAAAAGACAGCAGTTATTTCAAGGCCAGAACGTGTCTTTTTCAGGAATTTCCCTTGCTAAATTCAGACAGACTCCCTGCCACTTCCACAGAACCTATGTAATTGAAGAAAGTCGAACTTCATTTCCTAACAGTCTCATTATAGGAAGTCAGTGCCCAGACTTTAAGATTCACTTTTCCCTAGTTTAGGAACAGAATGAGAGGTAGAGCAGTATATGTGAATGTACAGGTTCAACAGAATAAGCCTGGATTTTTAGAACAACAAGAAGAATAAAAGAAAGTACAGCTGTTGCTTTCATTTTACCTAGTGAGGAACAGAATGGGCAGAGGCCAATATATATTTTTGTTTGGTCATTATCATAAAACTCTAGTTCAAAAAGCCAACGTGAGGAGACTGGCCTATGTATTACTGATCTCAAATTATACTAAAGCACTTTAGAAAGCCACCTATAGTCTTGGAATTGTGACTTGCTTATTGTTTTTGTTGTTCTGAGAAACAATATCAACAGTTGATATGAAATGACCTGCTTATTAAAAATGAAAATTTTGTAATATGCTTCAAAAATTTTTTCTTCTAAGGCCTCTGGATATAAACTATTATGCCTTAGTAGCCATCATACTGTATATGGTCCTTTCTTAGACAAGTAAGAACACATAGTTGAAGCTGTAAAATTTATACTGAACTAAAAGGTAATGAACAGGTTAACATCAGTATTGGAAGTGGTATAGTAACCTCCACATATGTCCTGAAAGTTGTATTGGCCCTAGTATAGCAGGATTGCCCTACGTCATGTTTCTGGCACAAAGATGGTGTGATTTTACTTGTTTCCCTGACATTATTGTGCTATTATTCATTGCTACATAAAGGCATTAATATAAGAGGAGAAAAATGAAGTGACAGGTGATACGCCCAAAATTTGACTGGTTAAGAGAACATCAAAACTCGCCCTCCTCCGTAAAGCAACCTGCTTGTTTGGAGGTCTGGCTACATTGATAGCAACTAAGGTACATAAAACAACCAAATGCTAGTATTGTTTTGTTCATTTTGTAGGCCAGGGGCTGGCAGCCTGAGCATCTCTTTGGAAGATGACAGTACGCAATATAGCAAAAATGGGGGAGTCTCTTCTGTCTTGTCTTCGAGGCCCAATATTGTTCTCATTGTTTTGCTTTATTCTGATTAATTTCTTATTGACCTTATTTTATACTTTGTTTTTATTGGTTTTATTGTGGTTTTTTTTGGTTTTGTTTCATTTTGTTTTGATTTTACTATACCTATTGGAAAGGTCAACTATTCTGAAAATAACAAGATATACTATAGTAGCTATTGTTTTCATAGTATCTTTCTTAGAAGTTCTGTACCAGTTCTACTGCTTTGTTTTGATTGACTTCGTTCTGTTACATTTTGTTGGATTTTACTATCTTAAAAATAAAAAAGAGAACATCAAAACTCAACCCTCTGAACTTCTGAAAATAAACTCTATCTAACTTGAATTTGTGAAAATAAATCCACACTGAAGCAGAGAGACTGCCTTTCCAGTCAAACACCATGACCTTTGGGCACATCATAGTCAAGTCATTTTGATTTTCCATCTCTTCATTGCCACTTAGTTTTAGCCAAAGCAGAAAAAGGTCACTAGAAGTTAAGGCTGCAGTAGAGGAGAGAATAATGTGAGGAAAAAAGAAAACTTTGACTCTTTCTTATTCATTCTTTTTTTAAACCTCTACATCACTTTTTATAGAAGTGAAAAAAATTCTATTCAAAAATAACTTTTCTTTTAAAACTTTAGGAAGAAATAAAATTATCTCTATTCACAGATGATGTGATCCTATATATAAAATCCCAAAAGAATTCACAAAAATTAATGGGTTCAGCAAGGTGGTAGGACACAAGATCAATCTATAAAAATCAATTGTGTTCCTTTATTTTGGCAATACTGGGGATTGTACCCAGGCCTTCATGGATTCTAGATAAGTGCTCCACCACTGAATTACATCCTGGTCCTTTTGAATTTTACTTTGAGACACAGTCTCCCTAAGTTGTCCTAGCTGACCTTGAACTTGCAATCCTGTTGTCTCAGCCTCCCAAGCAGATGTGATTACAGGTACGTGCTGCTGAACCTGTATGTATGAGCAATCTGAAAATTAAGTGAACAGTTCATTTATAATAGCATTATAAAGAATAAAATACTTAGGAATAAATTAAACCTGCACACGTGGGAAGATGTCTACCTTTGTGGATTGGGAGACAATATTGTTACAATGGAGGTCATCCTCAAATCAATCTACAGATTTATTATATAGTCATACAGTAAACTCCAAAGTCCATGAGTTTATTCTCAAATTCATGTGGAAATCCAAGGAACCCAGAATAGCACAGTTTTGAAAAGGACTAACAAGTCCTCTAAGGACTCGTAGTTCCCAATTTTAAAACTTGTCACAAAGTTGTCTGTAATCTAGACAGTGTAGTACTGGTAAAGGGAGGAAAGCCATACAGATCAACAGAACAGAGAGAAACAACCCACCACATAGTGGTCAACTGGTGTTCAGTAAGAAGGCAAAGACAACTGAATGAAGAAACAAAGTCTTCCACTGAGGGTGCCTTGGCACACAGATATCTGCATGAAAGTGAATTAAAGGGAGGTGGGCTAGAGTTGTGGCACAGTGGTATAGGACTTGCCTAGTATGCTTAAGGCTCCGGGTTCAATTTCCAACACTGCCAAAAAGAAGAGAGTAAAGATGGACTACTATCTCAGACTAAATATCAAAACTGAATAAGAACAGATCAAAAACTAAGAGCTAAAAATCCTCAAATTCTTGGCTTAGGCCAAGAATTTGATACATCTTGGGTTCGGCAAGATACGATGACCAAAAACAGGCATCAATAGCAAAAAATATATAAGTTGATTCCACCAAAATTTTAAAAATCTTAATCTGAAAAACACAATGCAAAGAATGAGAGAAAAATTTTTGCCAGTTATATAGGATCTGTCCTCAGAATATAGAAAGATGTCATCTATCTCAAGAGTAAAATGTTGATTCAGTCAAAAAAGACAAGGGAAAAAGATGTCATTTCTTTAAAGATAAATAGCTACTAAACACAAGAAAAGATGCTCAACACCCCAATCATTAGGGAGATGCAAATCAGCCATAATAGGATACTACTCCACACACATTAGGGGTGCTGTTATCAAACAAAACCCAAAAACCAAACCAGAAAACAAGGACTGCTGGAATGTAGAGACATCCTACCCTAATATATTGCGAGCAGGAATGCAAAATGGTTAAGGTGCTTTGGGAAAGTTCGATACTTCCTCAAAACGTTAAAAAAAAAAAAATGGGTAGTTACCAGCCTGGCTTGGTGATGGACAGCTGTAATCCCAGCACACTGGGAGACTGAAGCAGGAGAATCACAAGTTCAAGCCCAGGCTGTGAACTTAGCAAGACTATCTCTAAATAAAAATTATACAGCCTCGTGTATAAATGTTCAGGGCAGCATTACTCATAGTTGGCAAAAAGTTTATCAAATGGTGAATGAATAACCAAAATATTAAATATCCATGCAGTGTGAATGGAGTAGTGGAGTACTGATGCGTGATATGACATAGATGAATCTAAAAGATGCTAAGTGGTATAAGCCTTTCCTATCAAAGCAAAGACACCTTGAGGATTCCTTTTCTGACATGCTTGGGACTAAAGATAACTAGAACAACTTGCATAGACTTTACTGGTTAAACATCCCTAGCCTGATCTGAAACGTGTCCAAATCTCTCAGGCAGTTTCAGATTTCAGATTTTCAGGTTGCAGATTAATGATGCTCAATTTGTATTATCTGGCAATGCTGGAAGCCTGACATGGGGATGCACTGTGGCCTTGTCACCACACAGGTAGTCAGTGCTCTTAAGACGTTCCTTTGGCTTCTAACTGAAGACTGCCTATCTGCTTGAGTCTGGACCCTCCCGGTACTCCTGACCTTGGAAATACATTGGGCAGGGCTAAATACAAGGACCAAAAGGAAAGCTCAAGATACACAGTCTTGGAAAGACTGCTTCGAAAGCTGGGCCTGGTAGTGCAAACCTGTAATCCCAACACTCTGGGAGGCTGAAGCAGGAGGATTCTGAATTCAAACCCACTGCAGGCAACTTAGTAAGACCCTGTCTCAAAAATTTTAAAATGTAGCTCACATACACATGCTTCTTATCTGGATGACAGAAATCCAGCTTACTTGATTCCAACTCCCAAATTTCTGTTTGTATTAAAAAGACATGGCTCTCAATGGCTTAAAAAAATGTCAAGACAGCCAAGTGATATTTCAACTTTTGTTCCACAACGATATAGTATCACCTCATGTGGAAACAATGCAGCTCAAACATTCCTTATTAAGCTCTTCCCCATCTGACAGTTTAATGAAAGACCACACTATTGCCACACTATTGGAGACAGGCTCATGAGAGGTTAGCTTGCAAGAAGCACTCTTTGCATTCCGATTTTGATTTCTTCGCTTCCCACTTACATCCAAGCAAGAAGATTTAATTTCCTCGAAGTTGAAGATAGTTTAAGGGTTATTACTCACATGCTAAAATGTTGATGTATCTGTTTTTGTGCTTGTTATCTGGATGATTGGAATGTTCTGCAGTGATGTTCATGTCAGCTGTACAGCGCTGGACTTCCTAATGAAAAAAACAAACAGCAAGACTTCAGCCATGCTTTAGAAAGAAAGGAACGACAGTCAAGCACCATACTCCTTACATGTTGGTGGTGATACTGATAAAAATAAACCCAGTGTACTGCCTGTCACATAACAGCATTTACAGCTATGCATAGCACACAATAACTTGATGATAGTTATAACTGTCTTATTGGCCTGTACATTTACGGTGCTATTTTTTAATCACTATTTCAGAGGTACGCCTGCTTATAAAAAAGGTTACTACAGAGTAGTAGGCATTTCATAGTAGCAGCTGTCTCATACACCTTGTGTTTATTGTGTCTCTCGATTCAGTCAGGAGGCCGTGCTAAACTATACCTACATAGATCCACGTAGATATACTCCGTGGTGTGCATATGGCGAATGAAAGGGCTTAAGGTGGGCCACAGACTATGTCTTTTTCAGATATATCTATCAAAAACAAAGCCTTCACACACTTCCTAGCACTGAAGTTGCCATTTTTGCCCCAAAACTTAGCTTCAGATATGCTGATTACCAGAATCATAACAAAAAGAAAATGGAGAAAATGAAGAAGATATGATTTTTATTCTTTACTAACTCATCAATCAACTTTATTCCAAAATTTCACCTAGGCACTGGGATACAAAAGAATGTCTCTTTTGAGTATGTAACAGTTTGTGAGACAAAAAGATAATGGTCTAGTGGGATCAACAGAGAAGAAACCTTAAAAAATGATGGCAGGTAAGTTTAAGATAAGAGCTGACAGGTCCACTGAGTCTTACATGATGAACAGGAATTCCTAACAAGTACAGTATCCACCATGATTTGCCATATGCATATAGGCCCAATATCCTCTTTTTATATCCAAGAGACTACGATTTGAAGACTCAGCCCTGAAATGATACTAACTGTCATGCCTGATAAATTATTTGTAAACTCTAATTTTATTTAAATGAACTTCCTTTAGAAAAATAGTAGTAGCAGTTCGACGTGGAACGACGCGTTGTAGTAGTGGAATGATGCAGCTCTATTACCTGGGCCCTGGATGTAAACATCTTCTATTAGCGAAATACTGTACAGTTAAGTCCCCAACTTAAGAATGAGTTCCATTCTGGGGGAATGTTCATTAGTCATATTTGTTCATAAGTCCAACAAAGTGACTCTTATACACCTTTGACATAAGTATAAAATATGAACCATTAAAAACCTAAAGCTCGGCATCTGCACTGTTTTCTCCCTTGCTTCCAGACATCCTGGGCTCTGATTAGGCACTGTTGTACTGCACACTGTCCCACTGCACAGTAAGCACACAGCAGTACAGCCGTGACAGAGTCTGGCAGGCACATGAACTACTTCCACAGTTTGCATCTGCAAATGTTCCTAATGCAAGGTCCATTTCATTTGTACTGGTGAAAGTTTGAAACTTGAATGTTTGTAAGTTGGGCATTTGCTGTACAAAAATGCTAAAAAGCCAAATTTTCTATAGTGCATGATTCCAATCCAAGAAAGTACTGGAGCTAACTAATAAGGGAGGGCATTAGGAGTGCACAGCTACCACAAAGAGCAGGAGAAAAGTAACACAAAATTACAGGAGAAATGTTTTTCTTGGACCAGATGTGTCAGAGTTTAGGAGCACACAGGCTTTTTTCACAAATCAGTTGCATAGCAATTACAAATGTATTCCACAGCATTTAAATTAAACATAATGAAAACAAGAAACTGGTTCTTTTATATTCACAAAGTATTTTCTAAGGAAAAGACCCCTCTGCAAGGAGTAACTCACTATACTCAAAGAATTTAAGGTGTTAAAAACCATTATGACTTCTAAACAACTATATTCTAAAGATTTTCCATTTATTAGTTGCTATACATACTGAATTTTTCATGACTGTGGGCCTTCTCAGCTATCCATTAAAAACAAAAGCCCCACAGGCATTAATTTAACCGTCCTCTCTGGGGAAAGTGCATTTCATGACAGTTCTTCTCTCTTTCTTATAAATGTGATAAACTGCTATTTTCCATTCTATTCTGAAATAGTTTAAAACCTATGGTTTAAGAAATGCTACTTTAAAGCACCTGCCTTTGGCTCTCTAAAATGAAGGAGAAGTGTGGACACAAAGTACTGAGTCTGCTACGTTAACATCTATGAGTGTAAGCCATGCTGAACACACTCAGAATATGGAATATTTTGGAATCGCCTTAAAAGCCTGAGGCATGTGCTCTTTGAATTGAGTCAAAAGACAGAAAACATCTGAAAATGGATTTGTATTCTAAAATACACTAATTCAATCTGTATACAAGTCCTAGAAACAAGCTGACATGCTTGCTTGGCATCTGGTTTTAAAAGTCATACCTTTGGCACTTATCTCTTCAGGGTAGGGTTGTTGAGATATCCAGAGAAATTTTAGCTTCTGATGTTCTACTCTGAGATTCATTTTGGTTACTGAATTTTTTTTCCCTATTGTATAGATTTGGCCATCACAGCTATGAACAGAAGCAGGGCCTCTATCATAATATAATGCAATTGACCAGGACTGGGATGGGTAAAGCTGTCTGTGTGTTTAAAGCAGTCATTCAATATGGCCAAATTCTTTTGTTGTCTAAAATCTTTGGTCTGGTGCTTTGCCTATATTTCACATATTTTCAATTACATGAATGACAGAAAACAAAGAACAATCACAAATAATGTTAAACCTGATTTTATTGGAATTCACAGGGTTTGCCTAAGGCCTTCTGATTTTGTCTTGTGGATAATGATGTCATCTATAATTCCCCACTGTACTGTTGGCTCATTTAGATGTTGATAGCATCATCTGATCGTTTCTCAGTCAAAACTGGCATTTCAAAATTAATGTAATATTAATAGGTGTTAAAACCCTTTCAAGTGACACTGGTCCTGACAGAGTGTACATACTGAAGCTTCCTATTCAGCACTCTGTTAAAGAGTTTAAGGTGAAGCTTAGGCTTTACCATTATTGTTTATATAACTTTGAATCCTAAGGATGATTATTATGGATACTAACAGGCATAAAGCCAGAGGAGCAGAACCAGAAAGGAGTGGAAACAGAAAGTATATGACAAAGATCAAAAAATGAACACTTTACTAACATTTGATACAGCCAAAAAAAAAAAAAATTTTTTTTTTTTTTTACTTTTTGAGACAGGGTCTCACTATGTGTTCAAGCTGGGCTTGGGCTCACTTTGTAGCCCAAGCTGGTCTCGAACTTGGAGCACTCCTCCTGCCTCAGCCTCCCAAGTGTTGGGATTACCGGTGTGCGCCACCATGGCCAGCTTCTAGCCAAAATTCTTGAAAGATGAAATAAGTGAATCACCTCCTGCCTGAGGTCACTCATGTGAGAGAGTATCAAAAGACCATAGGAAGACCTACTGTCTTAAAGACCTTCTGTCCTACCATTCTGTAACCCGAAAAAACCACATCTAGAAATCTTTCCTATTAGCAAAGCAAGACTGGAACAAATATTTTGGGCATGGCAACCCAGTATGAGATCGAGTATAT
>RJWM01048774.1:0-11310 GCA_004363535.1 Dasyprocta punctata
TGCAGATAAACTGTTACAAAGAATCAACAACTGGGATCTCATTTTATTTAAAAACTTTTGCAAGCAAAAGAAATCACCAACAGAGTGAAAAGACAAGAAATCAACTCAGAGTTGGAAAAAATATTTTGCCAGCTGTTTCTCAAACAAAAGACCACTATCTAGAATACATAAAGAAATAAAATTAGATCCCCCTGAATTTAAAGACCCAATCCCAAAATGGGTATCTAAAATGAATGCACACTTCTCAGATGAAGAAGTACAAATGACAAATAAATATATGCAAAAATATTCAACTTCACTGGTCATTAAAATGCAAATTAAAACAATAGTGAGATTTCATCTCACTCCAGAAAGAATGGATATTATCAAGAAATCAACAAATAACAAATGCTGGTGGGATTGTGAGGGAAAAGGAACCCTTCACTGTCAGTGGGAATGCAGACTGTTGCAACCAGTGGAAATCAATGTGGAAACTCCTCAAAAAACTGGGATTAGAGGTCCCATTTGAACCAGCTATTCCCCATCTTGGTATTTTCCTAATAGACTTAAAAAAGAATCACCACAGCTATATGTGCATACCTATGTTTATAGTGATAGCTAAGTTTGTGATAGCTAAATCTTGGGAAAAAAACTCAAATGCCCATAAACTGATGAATGGATTAAAAAGTGGGTTTTTTTATACAATGGAGTACTACTCAGGCATAAAGAAGGATGAACTTGAGACATTTCTAGGTAAATGGATGTACCTTGAGACCATATTTTTAAGTGAAATAAATGAGACACACGTGTTTAAATATTGAATTGTTTCCTTCCTTCCTTCCTTCCTTTCTTTCTTTCATTTCTTTTTCTGGTACCGAGAATTGAACTCAAAACCTTTCACTTGCTAGGCAGGTGCTGTACTGCTGAGCTAAATCCCTGGCCCAAATTGTTTTTTTTGTGTTAGTTACTGAAAGCACAAATAAGGACCAAAATGGACGATAGATATTGGGAAATAGGAAAAAAATATGTTCAAGTGGGAAGGAGATTAAGGGAGGGAAAAGGGGAATTAATTAGAAAAATAAAAACAATATTTTTGTAAATGAGGGGAAGAAAGGGTTAAGGGAGGTTATGAGAATGGGAAAAAAGATGAATCAAGCTATGTACAGGTACAGATTCTTATGGTGAATGTGATAACTATGTATATCAAAAGTACCAATAAAACTAATTTTAAAAAAGAAATATGTTAATAATTCTTGGGGGTTCAAGGTGAAGAAACTAAGTAGGGAACTAAGACAGGGGAAAAAGCCCAGATGCCTATTAAATTAGAGCCCATGATAGAACAAATACATAAAAGTAACAACTTTATAAGCACAGGAAATTATAAGAGAACATAACCTAACTCCATATTTCTAAATAAATCAAGAAACATACAAAAACTTAAACCTGTAAGGTGCCCAATGGGAATACAGATGTCATATTCCAATGAGACATGGCATTCGTGATTCCCAAGTAGCTGCTTTGCCGGAGAGTGTCAGTGGTCACCCCAGTAGCTCATGAGACCCCTGTACCATGGTAGTGGATCTAACTCAGAATTTCTTCCTGCCAGGTTACAGACGTTCATGCAGAGTCTGATCCACTCTGAGTTCTGGGGTTAGTAGCTTTTGTTCTCCCCCTCCCTAGGTGTAATGACGGATTTAGCAGATGGGTTCGCTGGCACGAGATTGTTCACTGAGTCAGGATTAACCCTATGGCTACAGCAGTAACAGGCTAATTCCATTACAGTGGTATCTATCTGGGCTAGTTGAAAATAACATACCAAGAGACCCTGTTTTGGGTCTCCCTTTAGCTCAGAGAAGAAATGCACAGGTTGTAAGGTGAGCATCTTACCAACCCAAGTCTTGACCCACAGTTAATGTGCATTGACTGTGATAGCTGTGTCTCTAATGATGAAAAGCAGCAAGCAACAGTAATTTTATGGAATCAGTTATCTGAAATCCAGGGGTTTGGGGACTGGGTAATGCTAGAGGGGTAAGAAAAGAGAAAAAAAGAAAATTTCAAGTTGTTTACTTTGTGGTATTGAAGGAGGAAACAGGAGGTTAAGGGTAATGTTATATACTTTGTATGTTATGATTGATATGAATATTAGAGAAAAAGTGAAAGGGAGATATGAAAAGCGGGGAGGAAGCTGGGCATGGTGGCGCACGCCTTTAATCCCAGCAGTAGTGAGAACCTGTCTCAAAAAGAAAGAAAAAGTTAAAAAATGAAAAAATAATACAATCAAACCAAGTATAATAAAAAAAAGTTTTGTATTATTTTGGATATGTGACTGTTTTCTTCAGCCTAATGTTAAAAAAGCAGCACTGAAGCCAGGACATGTCTGTTCATGCTGAAAGTCTAAGGTGGCAGTCAGCCCCCAGAACAGTCCTGGTGTGGAGATCTACTCACAGTGAGAACACGGTGCCAATGTGAGCTCGTAATCCTGTGTAACTCAGGCCGAACCTAGCCTTTGGCCTCAAGAGCTTGGTCTGTATTCACCAGTCTCTGCCTCTCAGGGCGACTCCTTCTAGTCTGTTCTCCAACTACCAGCCACCACCCATGACTGTCCTTCCCTTATGCACTCTGGGAACTTGGCAATGTGAAACAGCCACGGGGCTGCTCTGGGACTGAGGCTCAAACACTCAGCCCTTCCCTATGATGGTGTCCCCTCCAGCTCCTGCTCTGCACTGCAACTGCGGATGCCTGTACTGAGTTCACTCACCAACTGCTGATTGAGGAAGGCTGCTCCGGAAGCCGTGTCCAGAGTTTTCCTTCCAGGTTCCAGCTGCAGGTGACTCAGTACCAACACAGTTCTCCGGTTCTCCATGAGAAGAATAGTTGTTAGAGTCACTGCATCTTCCAAGCTGGCAAGTAACTACCTGCCGTTGCAATGCACGGTCTCTCCTCTGCGGTGTGATCTATTTCTGCTGTTACCACTTAATCCTATTTTCTTCTCCTCTGTCAGTTCCCTCGTGGTTCCCAGATAACCACCACTCATTTGGTTCCTCTCCAAGCTATTGTTTTCCAGACACTAGACATTTTGTCTTTGAGAAGCTGAGTTGCTGGCACTCACTGCTCTACCGTTTTCTTGATTGTTAAATTTTAACATGGGGTCTTGCTAGGTTGCTAAATTGTTCAGGCTGGGCTAAAACTTTCAATCCTACTGTCTCCCAGAAATCTGGGATTGTGGGTATGTGACACCACTTTGGGATCATACTTACAATTTTGTCCTTTTCTTTCATCTTTGATTCGTGCCATTCATGTCCTATGAGATACTTATCATCAGAACCACTTCATGCCTGTTTGGGAGGGAAAATTTGCTAAAATCATTTGTCAGTGAAAACATTTCCTGCAATTGCGTTGTCTGTATTTTATCTACTTTAAAGTCTTTTTTTTTTTTTTTTTTTTTTTTTTGTACCAGGGATTGAACTCACAACGTTGCACTTGCCAGGCAGGCGCTTGTGCTGCTGAACTAAATCCTGGCCTTTTTTTTTTTTTTTTTTGAGACAGGGTCTTGAGATGTAATTCAGGCTGTCCTTGAACTCTCTATATAGCCCAGGCCAGCCTCCAACTCGTGTTGATCCTCTTGCTTCAGCCTCCCAGGTGCTGGAATTACAGGCATGCACCATCATGCCCAGCATCACTTTTAACTCTTAAAAGAGAATACTTGATCAGAATTTTACTCTGCACATGGCTAGGCATAAAATATATCTGTGCTAAAAATGTCTCTTTGTTAATTCTTGTGAATTTAAAGAGCTCTTATGAAAGCATAAACTATATACATGTAAATCATTAATTTGCTCTTTGTTGTTTGTATTATTTGGATTTCAGATGTTATTTCAAGACAAAACATTACAGATTCTAATTTAAGTTACAAGCTAATATCTGTTGTAGACCATGGGTATGATAGCTCAATTATTTTAATATAAGCTGAAATGAATGAGCACCTCTTAAAAATTTTCAATGCTTAAAAAAATTGTTTTTCAATGCTTTAGGAACAGTTAGGATTCCTGGCGCCCTCTGCTGTTACTCCATGAGTTTATCATACTATTCCAACAAAATCAGACAAGATGGGAAGAAAAGGATCATCATAGATAAGAGTCAGGGGATCAGTTTTTAAGGATCAGAATTTGAACACTGGCAAAGAATTCAAGTCCAAGCAGGCTCAAGGACCCAAGTTCACTGACTGACCTCCTAGGACTTCTGTTTGCATCCTACCGTCTCGTGTGAATTCCTGTACACGTAAATCTAGTCATGTATCTATGGCAGTTTACATTTAGTCCTTCCAGGTCCTTTGCACTACGCTCTTTTTTACTCTTTATTTGGAGACAGGGTCTTGTTAATTTTCCCAGACTAGCCTTGAACTTGCAGTTCTCCTGCATCAACCTCTTGAATACCTGAGATTACAGATGTGCACTACTACACCCAGCCAAAACCCTCTCTGCTTCTTGATTTCCTCTGTCCCAGCCCAGTCAAGACTTTCCTTCTGCTCTTTTCATCTCTGTTAATGGATCACCACTCATCAACTGCTCAGCTACCAAACCTAGGAGCTGTCTGTGATTTCTCTCTTTTTCTCACTGGGCACAGAGGGAGATCTTCATGAAGCTCTACTGAATGAATAAAAAAGTGGATAGAAGAAGCAGAATATCAGTATATTAATTTACCAAGAAAATGGAAACATCTGTGCAAAAGATAATATGGTCAACAACATGTCATTTCCAGACAGTGCGTACACAGAGAGGCCATCTGTGTTTTGCATCATCCTGGACCACCTTTTGCCAGGTAGGACAGATTGCTCTCAACTCCCACAGCTTCCAGGATGTAGGGCAGAGCAGGAAGCACAGGATGTGGGGCTAGGTTTCTAACTGAGCCGGGTGTGGTGGCACACGCCTGTAATCCCAGCACTTGGGAGGCTGAGGCAGGAGGATCATTGTGAGTTCAAACCAGCCTGGGCTACAAAATGAGCTAAAGCCAGCCTGAATGGTATAGCGAGACCCTGTTTCAAAAAGACAAAAGTAAATAAATAAATAAATGAAGTAGGATAACGTTCCTTCCTTCTTAGCTGATGCTATACCCTGGTTGTGGTTCCCTGGATTAAAACTTGACGTCCCCCTGTCTTGCCACTCCGCCTTTGCAGGCCCTCTCATGATGTGATTCACTGAGCCTCCTGTCTGCCTTCCTGTGCTGTCCCTGCCTCGTGGGTTAGGGCTTATTCCATGCATCTGTGCCCTTGTGAGGGGACCCTTCCTAGTACCATTCACGGATGGCAACTTTTTCGCTGTTCTGGCTGACCCTTTGATCACCCATCATTATCTCTTAAATGTGCTAATCACTTAAATAAGGCATAAGCAAAAACACTTTCTAAATTGTCTTTTTTTTGGGGGGGGGTTGGATTTTCTTTTTTCTTTTTCTTTTTTGGCACTGGGGATTGAACTCACAGCCTCACACCTGCCAGGGCAGGCGCTTAAGCCACTGAGCCAAACTCCCAGCCCTGAATTTTTTTGAGGCAGGGTCGCACTATGTAGCTCAGGCTGGCCTTGCGCTAGCGTCGTAGCCCAAGGTGGCCTCGATCTCACAACGCGCTCCTCCTACCTCAGCCTCCCGAGTGCTAGGATTAAAGGCATGTGCCACCACGCCCAGCTGTCTAAATTGTCTTGGCTAGTCCAATTTAAACAATATACTAGTTTAAATGTAGCTGGGCGTGGTGGCGCACGCCTTTAATCCCAGCACTCGGGAGGCTGAGGTAGGCGGAGCGTTGTGAGTTCAAGGCCGGCTTGGGCTACAACGCGAGGGCAAGGCCAGCCTGAGCTACATAGTGCAACCCTGCCTCGAAAAACCAGGGTCGGGAGTTTGGCTCAGTGGCTTATGCACCTGTCTGGCAGGCGCGAGGTTGTGAGTTCAATCCCTGGTGCCGCAAAAAAAAAAAAAAAAAAAAAAAAAGTTCAGAACTAAACCAGGGTGTGGTGGTGCGCACCTGTAATCTCAGCACTTTGGGGGCTGAGGTAGGTGAATCACGAGTTCAAGGCCAGCACAGATCTGAGACTATGTCTCCAAACCACAGCAGCAGTAAAAACAAAAACAAAATTCCAAAATCCTGGCCGGGGATTTAGCTCAGTGGCTTAAGTGCCTGCCTGGCAGGTGTGAAGTTGTGAATTCAATCCCTGGTACTAAAAAAAAAAAAAAATCCAAAATCCCAGTTAATACACATTTTGACAACATATGCAATTCAAAAAAATAAACAGGCTGAGAGTATAGCTCAGGGGTGCACTGCTTGTCTAGCATGCACGAAACTCCAGTTTCGGTCACCAGCACCAAAAATAAAAATACTTAAAAAGTTAGCAACAGGCTAATCGCACTACTCAAAGATAACTTTTATTAACATTTAGTGTAATTCTTATGAGACCCTGACCTGGCCCACACTGTGATCTTCCTTTTGGCCACTTTCTTCGTCATCTTTATTTGTTGTTAATCTGCTCATAATTTCTACTTTTTGATTTAAGAATTTATATATTGCATCTAGGTTGTCAAATTTTTGGCATATAGTTATTTACACCAGTCCTTTATGATTCTTTTATTTCTGAGATACCCCTTGTGACGTTTCCTCTTTCATTTCTGGTATCATGTATTTGACTCTTTTTTCTTTTTTTTTATTTTAAAGAAAAAAAAATAAAAACAATTATACAAAATTTCAAAACAAGATTGTAGGAGAGTAGCAATGTCTTTTCTCTCTTTTTTAGTTTCAGTGTTTATTGATTTTATTTATTTTTTCGTAAAACCAATTCTTGGCTTTGTTGATTTTTTCCTCTCATTTTTCTATTTGACTTATTTCTACACTAATCTTTGCTATCTCCTCTCTTCTACTCCCTCTGGGCTTAGTTTGTTCTTATATTTCTAGTTCTTTGAGATGTAATGCAGGTTTTAAAAAATGGAATCTTCTTTAATATGGGTACTTATTGTTATAAACTCTCAATATCACTTTTGTTGCAAACAGACTTTATTTTTTAGAGCATTTTTAGGTTCATAACAAAATTAAGCAGAAAGAATACAGGTTCACATAAACCCCTGCCAAAACACCTGAATGAGCTCCCCAACTATCAACACCCTGCGCTGGCACAGTACCCATGACAATCAATGAGCCTATGCTGGCCCATCATCACCACCCCATGTCCACAGGTTACATTAAGGTTCCCCCTTTGCGTGGTGTATTTTTATTGTTTTGACAAACATATATTGTGTGTCCACTTCTGTAGTATTACATGGAATAGCTCCATTGTTCTAAAAATTATCTGTGTTTTGGGTCTTCAGTCCACTCTCACCTATAATCATGGAAATCATTAATCTTTTCACTTTCACGTATGTGTATGTCAATATTATTACAAATTTTTTCTATGTATATCAGTGTTATTACAAAACAATACATATTATGCATAATTTATTTCTTGTTTTGTTTTCTTATTAGAAATTTAAGTCTTTGTATTGCATAAGTTTTTTTGGGTACCTATATTATGTAAGACTTTAAACATACACAAAATATAGGGAGTTAAGTAGGATGAATCTGCAGGTGCCTAACATTTGGCTTTAATATTTATTAACACTTGTCAATTGTATTTCATTTATCACTTCCTACTCCTTTTTCCTGTAGCATGCGTGTGTGTGTAATGGGGACTGAATTCAGGGCCTTTGCACTGAACTGCATCTGCAGCTTTTTTTTTTTTAATTTTCATTTTGAGACAGGATCTCACTAAATCACAGCATTGCCAGGATGAGTTCAAACTTATGATCCTCCCTCCTGTCTCAAGCCCCTAGAGTGCTGGTGTAATAGGTGTGCACCACCGTGCCCAGACTCTGGACTATTTTAAAACACATCTGAAGCACCATATCATTTCATCCATAATGTTGAACTATTTAAGTATGTGTACTCCTATCTTTGTTTAATGTGACATCATGTTTATCATAATTGGAAATATTACTTTTAACAACTACAAAATATTATCAATATTCAGCAAAGCTTTGGGTAAATTTCTGTTTATTTCCTTAGGAGACATCTCTAGAAGTAAATTTCAGGATTAAGAGTTAACAATTTTAAAGACATGTGTGACATTGTTATGAAGTTGGATCAATTTGTATTACAACCAGTCAGGTGTGTAAAGGTCTGTTTCCTTGATGCTTTTTCAACTCCAAGTATTACCAATTATATTGCATGGTGTTCCATTGCAAATTACAGAATCCATTCTAGCTGGAAACATTTATTACTAGTTAACTGGAAATCATTAGATGATTTGGAGCACCCACTGCAGCTCCCAGGAATGCTTCCTGTAGCATCAGTTCACAGAAGGGGCCACCTCTGCCATGGTCAGGAAGCCAGGGAATGAGGCAGTTGCTATCACAATTATAGGCTTCAGGCTCACAGTGCCTCTGTCATGATTCATGTTACCCAAGTGGACACCTCTTAACCCCCAGGGAACAAGAACTGGACCCTGAGTTTTCTACTACAAATGCCTTGCAGGTTACAGATGCTACTATGACTTTACTTGCTACCAGAAGCAGCAGAATCAACAGAATTATGGCATCTAACCTCCTAATTCCAGTTTTCATTTCCTAGAATTCATATGGACACACTGCTGATGCAAAGTATGTCATCTGAAAAGCTGCAGCTCCGTGTGAGTCTGGGATATGTAGTGTTTTACTTTCCAGCTTTTAGCAGGCAGTAAGACAGGACACAAAGTGGTTGGAATACAGCTGAAAGAGCCAGGCTGTGCAGTCTAGCGCTTTGGCAATGCAGTATCCCTATATAACCATCTGCCAATAAACCTTCTGAATAAAAATAAGAAAAGCCAACCTACTCTTCTAATGATCTGTATCTCATACAAATAAAAATCTGATCATGCCAAAAAGAAGCAGAGTCCACCATTTCCATCTCTAAATGATGTTCATTCCATTTCTAGTGTAATCGCAAGGTCAATACCATGTCAACTATAAAGCAAATGATAAAATATATTACCATTTGGTATTAATATCCTAACTTTCCCTGTGTAATATGTAAGTGAGGAGAGGAGAGGTAGCATTGTGTGTAGTATTTGTGATCATGGTTTGAAGTATCCAATAATAGTCAATATTAAAAGATATTGTTCTGCATTTAGCTTGTTTGAGCCAGAACCCAAAGAAGGTCTGTATATTTGGTTACTGGGCATGATGAATATAATTTATTCAGCACAGTCCCTACCTTTTCATTTTGTATTCTTTATTTTGTGCTTTGATTTATTGCAGAATTCAGGTTGTGCAGTGTCATTTGTTTGTATGCTTGTTTGTTTCTGGTACGGGGATGGAACTTGGTGTCATTGCACTGTTATGTCTCCAGCCCTTTTTACATTTTTATTTTAAAATAAGGTCTTGCTAAGTTGCCACGGCTTGCCTTGAACTTGTGATCTTCTTGCCTCAGCCTCCTGAGTAGCTGAGATTACAGGTATGCACTAGCACACCTGGTAGGTTATTTTTTTAAATGTAAAATGTCATGAATTATGGATTTGTTTGTTTGCTTTCTCTTGACACCACTGTTTTTTGTTTGCTTCTTTGTTTTGTTTTGTTTTTTGGTACCAGGAATTGAACTCATGACCTTGTACTTGCCAGGCAGGCACTGTGACACCAAGCTATATCCCTAGCCCCTGACACTACCTTTTTTGAGACAGGGTCTTGCTATGTAGTTCAGGCTGGTCTTGAATTCACTATGTAGCAGGGGGCATTCCAGATCCAAACTATGGCAAATATAGATGAATTTCAAGATTAATATTGAATGAAAGAAGCTAGACACAAATAATACACATTGTATGCATGCCTTTATATGACATTCAAGGCCAAAGGAAAAAAATTAATACATGGTGAAAGAAATTAGAACAGAGGTTATCTCTGAGGGGAAGTCTTGATAGAGAAGAGCCTTCTGGGATGCTGGAATTCTATATCTTGAGGTGCGTGGTTGTTATGGATTAAAAACTGGTGATCAACTTGACACCAGCTGAATTACGTCAGCATGGTGCTGAGTATAAGGCCCACCTGAAGAAAGTTGCCAGCATAAATAGAGACATGGAGAAGAAGAGCGAGGCATTGTGGGTTCTTCCAAGTGTTGCTGCTTCAAGCCATTGGTTCTCCTGGAGGAGCTTGTCATGTTGGCTGCCCCAATATGGATTTGACAGTTATCATTGGAGGAGCTCGGAACCTCGTCACTGAGAGTGGCTGTGGTTCACTTTGCGGGAGCTCTACTCCTCACATGAAGCATTGCTTCTTGGCTCTGGAGGGGAAGATGTGTGCTGGAGAAGCTTGTCATGCTGGGCTTTCTGACCTGTACTTGACTGTTCTCACCATCAGATGAGCTCAGGACCTCGTTGCCGCTGAGGATGGCTGTGGTACTCTTCAGGGCAGTCCGGCTCCTTATTTTGAGCGTGACTTCTTGGCTCCAGTGTGGAACCCTCAACCTACTGCACAGCTCCTTCACCCCGCTGGCATAGACTTTCTAGCTTCCACCGCTGACCTTTGGCCTTCCCAGTGCAGATCTGTAAAATAGACTGGTGTGTGTCCTTTTTGGGGGCTCTTAGATTTCCAGTTGGATTTGTGGGAGGCATTGTCATGCATTCTGGGTCTTTAGCTGGATTCATGCAGGACATTGCTGTGAGATCCAGGTGCTTGATTGAATATTCTGGGTCTTTAGTGTTGTGGACAGATTTTCCTGCACTTTCTTGTGTTTAACTCTGGGTGACCATCATAAAATAGTATTACAAATTCTGTGTCCTGTATGCAGTTGTTCTCCCTGTAACCCCTGACTAAAACAGTGGTAGTTTCATGGGTATAAACTTATCAAAACATTCATCAAGTTGTACAATTAGGATTGGTGCACTTTGTTGTTTGTTATTCCTCAATCAGAGGTGCCAGATTTAGCAAAGAAAGACACAGGCTACTCAGGTAAATTTAAATTTTACATAAACAAGCAATAATTTCTTCGTATAAATGTGTTTGAAATTCTCAGGATCAGGTCAGGGACAGGGCTAGGATTACTGGAGTAGTGAGAATCTGGAAAAAGACAGAGGGTCAGAGAGGAATCATTAGCCATGAAGTCTATGGGTGGTTTTGTGTCTGATTGGTGGGCTGAAGTTTCTGTAGGTCAGCAGGTTTGGGAGCTGGGAATAAAAGGTCCATGTGAAGCAAGGAAGGGTGAGGACAAACTAGAACCCATGAAGACTTGGAAACCATGTCTGTTTCTCAAAGCTTCCAACCTTGATGCCCTGAATAACCTGCAGAAAAAGCTGG
>RJWM01048775.1:0-11364 GCA_004363535.1 Dasyprocta punctata
GGGGGGGGTGGATGCTTGTGCTGTAGAAATCCTGTGGCCCTCAGTTTAACCTTGTGGTGTGGAAGAGTGCTCTCTCCCTGATGCTGTGGGGATAGAAAGGAAATGGTCTTGCCACAAGCCCACCAACTCACTCCAGAGACATCTGCATCTCCCAGCCGCACAAATGAGAGGCAATCATTTTTTGGACATCATTGAAATTTTACATTCCTTCAAAAGCACTCCCTCAACACCCACACAACACTGTTACTCATCTTGGCAATTTAGGCACCTCCCAGGAAACCTGGGTTCACTCCTTAGCATTATCTCCAGGAGGGTCCCACCTGCTCCTTGCAGAGTTAGGTGCCTGTCCTGCCATCCTGTCAGGACCCCATCATTTATCCCTGCCCTGCATTTCAGCTGGCTGCGTCTTCTGCCTGTCATCCTCACTCATCTGGGAGTTTCTTGCAGATATGGATTGTGTCACTCACCCCTCAAACCCTGGTCACCAGTCCAAAGCTTGCATGACCCATATTAATTCAACAGAAATACGTGTAGTAGGCAACCCCTACACACACACACACACAGAGACACATCCTTTTTAAAGAAAATAACCTAATTACTTTGATTTCTGTGAGCCCAGTGGGTTAGCAGGTTGCAGTCCCAATTCTGCTACCCACCTGGGGCCTTTCTCTACATAAGTCCGAGGTGATGGACTCAGGGATTTCCCATCCTCCAATGTGATCCTGAGATTCTACCATTTCTTTCAAGCTCCTGATCTTGCAAAGAATGCTCTGCTCACAATCCCCAGCAGATCTAGCAATATGAGGAGGATTAACCTGAGAGCAAATGTGTCTTTATGAGCTGCTAAGCACATGCATATATATCTCTTGCAGCTGGAGCCTCAGGCAGCAGCGGTGAAGGTTTTGGGAGAACTTGACATTCTTTTGCGATGGATGGAGGAGACAGAATAGGAGGAAATTGAGGCTGCTGAGAAAACTCCTGACCAAGAGTCCCTGTCCTCAGTATCACAGACATGACTGAAGCCATTGTTTCTTTACCATATAGTTAATTCAATGCTGGTCACAGGGTATATTATTTATCATTTCTTCCCTCACATAGTTGTCTTTAATTGCCCCATCTTAATTCAGACCATACCTTTATAAGACTTTTAGAACATTTAATGTTGAATATATTTATTCATTAATATATTTATTTATTTTTGCTGTTAAACTTATTTATTTTTATTTTTTATTTTATTTAAGAGAAAAAAGATGCATAAAGAAAAACAAAAAGCAAAAGAGACAAACAAACAACAACAACAGCAAACCCAATACAATAACATTACAGGTTTACAAAATGAGATGATTGGAATTTGACAATGGCTGTAATATTGCATATCGTTACCTTCAAAGGGGTTGTTTAGAGTAGCAGATATAGACATGTAAAATTGATCTAATCATATGAGTATTAACTGTTTCTTTCAATAACTAATGCATTTAGTAGTATAGTCATTTTAACTATCTTATGTATACCTATACACAAATTTATGTCTTTTTTCTTTTCCCTTCCTTCTTTCCTCCTTTTCCCTTATAATACCTCTTGTTATCTTCAAAATAACTGCCCATACCATTAGGCATAATATAATCAAACAAAATAGTACAGAATAAAACCAATAAAAAACAAAACAATGGAAGCAATACATAGTAAAACAACACTGGTTACTATAATGCCTCATGTTATCTTCTAAGCAGTTGCTTGTATCATCAGTCGTAGTACAATCAAACAAACCAAAATAGGATAAAATCACTCAAAACAAAACAATGAAAACAATACAGGGCTTCAAAACAAGGTGATCAGATATCAATAATGGCTACCAAATGTATTTTGTTATCTTTGAAATAGCTGTCCATGCCATCAAATATAATAAAATTAGGCAAACTGAAATAGAATAGAACACTGAAAACAATACAGGATTCAAATCCTGATGATAGATTAACAATGGCCACTGCCTTCCCTTTTTAGACACTTCCTCCCCTTTCATTTTTATAATATGTATTGTGTATTTTGAATCCTACTAACTCCTTTAGTTTTTTTGTACTAGGGAAATAACATGATGCTCACCCATGTGGCTCTGGGTCATTTCATCCATGAACATGATCTTAAGTTGTATCCACTTGCCTACAAGAGACTTGAGGTTATTTTTCTTTATAGCTGAGTAGCTTTCCATTGGATAAAAATGCCCTATCTTTCTTGTCCACTGTGTAGCTAATGGGCAAGCTACCCCCACTTCTTTCTGGTTCCCTGTCACAAATGGCATTGTTCTCTCTACTTTGACTTTCAGTCTATGAACCCCATTTTGAGTCTAATGTGTTTCTTGTATAAAGCATATTGATGGGTCCTGTGTCCTGATCCACTCTACCTGTGTTTCTTTTTATTGGTGAATTGAGGCCATCTATGTTAATGGTTAAGGCCAACATGCACTGCTTCATCTCTGCCATGTTATTTTCCGGCCGTTGGCTGCCTACTTTTCCTCTCCATTCCATTGTCTGACCCACTCGGTGATATCCCTCTGCCACTGTTTCTGGAGCTGTGGTCTTTTTTTTATCTCTCTCTAAAATGTCCTTCAGTATTCTCTGTAGGGTTGGCTTGGTGGTCATAAATTCCTTCAGTTGCTCTCTATCATGGAAGTATCTTATTTCTCTGTTAATTTTGAAAGATAGTTTTAGGGTTCATCAATCTGGGTTGGAAGTTGTTTTCTTTCAGGACTTAAAATACTTCACTCCAAGCTCTTCTTGACCTGATGGTTTGTGTTGAGAAGTCTGTTGTGATTCTGATGGGTTTTCCTTTGTAGGTGATCTGTTTCTTTTCTCTTACAGCTTTTAATATTCTGTTCTTGTGTTGAATTTCTGGGATCTTGATTATTATATGTCTGGGTGTAGGTATATTTTGGTTACGGCTAGCTGGAGTTCTATATGCTTCACTTATCTGAATGTCACTTTCTTTTCCCATGCTTGGGGAGTTTTCTGAAATTATTTCTGTAAATAGACTTTTAATGTCATTTGTATTGACCCCTGCTTTTTCACTCACACCTTTTATTCTTAAGTTATGTTTCTTTGAGTTGTCTTGCAGCCCTTGAATTGTTACTTCCAGGTTCCTTGTTGTTTTTAAGAGATCTTTCCTTTTGTGATCACAAGCTGCAAACCTGTCTTCCAGGTTTGAATGTCTATCTTCAGTTTCTTTCAAGTGGTTTTGCCAACTTTCATTGGAGTTTTTGATTTCCTGGTAGTCTCTTTGAATCTGTTTCACGTATTCGAAATCTTTTTTGTATTGTTCATTCAAGGTTTCCCTCATTTTCCTATGCTCCATTTTTTCATCTATGTCTTCTTTAGAGATGCCTAGCAATTCTTTTATTATGTTTTTCATTTCTTCTTTTACCTGAGTTAGTATTTCTGTTCTAATTTCTTTTATAGCCTCATGAAGTTGTTTCTTTACTTCAGCTGCCATCACCTCAGAAACTTCAGTTGTGGGACTCCTGATCTCTTCTGTGTTTGCATCTCCTGGACTTGCTCAGCTTGGATTGGAGGCCAGAGAGTGCCTTTTGCTTCTTCATCTTGACATATTCCTGGGTTCTTCTGGACAAATGGGTACTGGGGTCCCAGGCACTCCTCACGTTGTCTGCAATTTATCTGAAGTGTGACTGGTTCTCCTAGCCAATGCTGATTAGAGATATATGATGGTTGCCACTGGGTGCTCTGGGGCAGCACTGTCTGCTTCTTTTTTCCAGCCTGTGTTGGCTCGCCAATGGCAGGTGAAGTGCGTGCAGGGGCAGGGCCGCTGCCTGCAAACCTGGGCTGGTCACCAGCAGGATCTCCACTACTGCTCCTGGAGCACATGTGGAGCCATTGCCTCCAGACCAAGTCAGCCATCTGCAGGGACCCTCTGAGATGGCCCCCAGAATGTGTGCAGGGGCAGGGCTCAGTCCAAGCAATTTCCACGGGTCTGCACCCAGCTAGAAGCTGCTGGAGGAAGCCAGGAGCAGCTCCGGCCCCAGGCCCATCCAGCCTGACTCCAAAATGGTTCCCGGCCAATCACCCTCTCCCGCGGGAGGACAGAGTCCCTTGCACTCACTCTCAGCCAGTTAAGTCCCCCAGGTCTGCTCCCCCTGTTCACTGCCACTCTCCTCCAATGCTGCCTCTCTTGGCAGAGACCTCCAGGGTCACCACTGCCACCACAGTGGCACCTTGATAGTGTGTTCCCAGGTTCAGGCAGCTCCTCTCACACAGTGGGTCCGGTTCTGGGCAAAGGTGCCACCAGCTGCCACCTTCTTTTTCGTTTAAGTTTTTTTTTTCACTCTTTCTGTGGGCTTCAATTTTTGCTTTAGATTCTTCCTGGGTCCAGGGGACCCACTTCCTTCCTTCTTGTCTTCCCTATGTTGCTATATTCCAGCATCTGGACATTATCTCTCAGGGAGGCTGCTTACTCTGCTGCTTACTGTTCTGCCATCTTGTCTCAATCTTAAAAAACTTACTTATTTTTGTACTTGAACAGGAGACTGTAAAAAAAAAAGATTGTATTTATTACCTGATTAGAGCAAATGATGTGTTTTTATATAGTAAACAAGTTCTAAAAGAGTGGCTAGTCATGTTTATTAAATTAAGGGCATACTTACTCATTGCTAAGGCTTTATGAGATATTTAAAATTAAAATAATGACTGTTTACTGTGGGTTATGGCTGAAGATGTTCTCATTTGAATTTACAGAACTGTCTTAGAATTATTGAACACCAGAACCCAATGCCAAAACCCAGGCTTGTGTAACTCCCAGCTATGAAATCCGGCACAGTCAACATGCATTTACACAAATAAAGCTTCCCTTGCATAATGTCTGCTTGGAGTTTGCAAATGCTTCCAGAGAGAAATGATGTTGAGGCTGAGACCGAACCTTCTTGCTCTCTGGGAGTACTCTGGTGGGAACCAGGTAGGTCTTCTTTCTTCTGCAAACTCATTACCAGCTCTCCCTCCAAACCTGCTGGCATCTCAGATTTCAGGACTAGTCTCTGCAGAAAGGGACCATGACTGAGGGAGGGGTTTTGGCCATCCTTGCTTTTGTTTCCTTGGGTTGGAGCTGGGGTTGGAGCGCAGTTCTCTCTGTACTCAGCGTTTTTTCTCATCCTGGCTCCCACACTCTTGCATCAGGAGTTTGGTTTATAACACCAGTCACAAAGGGTGTGAGGCTCTATTACAAGGGTTAAGAACATATGGGTCGGGGGTGTGGTTCCTGACTCTTGTGCACAAAGGGCTATGAGTCCTCTTTTGATTCCCTCCCATTGTGGATTCTGTCCAGTTCCAGAGTTTAAATTATTGCCAGAACAAGGCTCCATCTTTGTGTCCAAATACTAAGTCAGGGTGTTTTACCCAGGCTTCCTTCAAGTTGTCCTTCCCTGGCTTCCCAGGAGCCAGAAGTTCTGACCTGGACTGGTTTGCTTCTTGCTTCCCTTTCAGTCTGAGCTGCATCTCATCTCTGAGGCTTAGATTTCCCCAGGTGACTTCCTTACTTCTTCAGCTGGCAGTTTTATTGTTTCTAACATCTGCTCCTTCTCTTTAGCTTTCACCCAGATATGCATTTAATGACTTTATTGTATTTTTTCCCCTTTAGTATACAACTTGTCTACTCAACAGAAAAAAAAGGGGGGGGGAATACAGAGAAATATAACATCAGAGAAAAATATAAAATACAAAGAAAATTAAAATCAACCATGATTTCACTACTCACAGATAACTACTTTTAAACATTTGTGTATATTTTTCCATATCTTTTTTGTTGGATTCTCATGACCAAAGTGAGTGAGAGTTTAAAAGCTCAACTTCTTAGAACTGAGGTTCTTCTTCAGGAATGCAGGATGGTGATAATATCTACTTTTCAAGTAATTTCTTTTAAAGCATTTTTTTTCTTCCTGTGTTCATAACCCCTTTGTTATCATCCATTTTCCATTAGATTTTCACCCCTTATCACTTCTCTTCTACCAGGTTTTTCAGCTGCACACCTCCTAGTTCTCCCTGACTGACATATGACTTGGTTTCCTCTCTCAAGGAATAAGCTTTGAGAAACCAGTTGCGTTGAACTTGGTGTTAAAATTTAGGACTGGAGGAGGCTGGCTTTCCCTGACAGGGATGTGAGTCTTCCAGGTGATATACCTGAGGCTTCCTCCAGGAGCTGAGGGCCAAGCTTCTTTTGTTTCCTCAAGAGCATTTCTGACTCTTTTACAAGTCCAGACAGTGGAAATTCTCGGCCCTTGGGGGACTCCCTGTTGCCACTGGTTTGTCACCTCTTTGCCTGTCTGCTCGTCCTCTCTGCAGGACCTATCTCCTCCTCTAAATCGTGTGTCTCTTCTCTGTTTGACTTACCTAGTAATAATGATGGGAAACTCAACAACAGACAGGTAAACCAGACTGGGGTTTAAGTGACAACTTCATGGAGGCAGGGACTCTAAAGAATGGTTTACAGTGTCCCTTCCAATGACACCTCAGTCATCTGTCCTTATCTTCAGCTTCACCTGCAGTTTCAGACTGCACAAGTCAGACTGCCTAGTCTGCGAAATGGTAAATGAAAGAATTCCAGAAATAATTCATAAGTTTCAAATAGCTTTCTACCACAGGTAGTTAAAAATTTGCTCTATTTTATTATTAGTTATCATTAATCTCTTTCTGTGTCTGAGTTGTGCATTAAAGTTTATCATAGCTGTATGTGTAGAAAAAATTATAGTCCACAGCCAGTCCTCTGCCTATGCATGTTCCATATCCATGTATCCCACTGACTGTGGACCGAAAAATTGTAGGAAAAAAGTGGGTCTTTACTGAACACGTACAGACTTTTTCTGTTCATTATTCCCTAAACAGTACAGTATCATTTAGGTACATTATTTAGGTAGCAATTACATCGCATTAGGAATTACAAGAAATAATTTAAAATATATGGATGTGTATAAGTTATATGCAAACACTGACCCATTTTATGCAAGAGACTGGTGCAGCTGTTGGGAGCCGTTGAAGTTGGAAAATGACCCAGACATGACCTTACCAAAGTAACAAAGAGCACCTGGGTCAACCATGTGAAAAACACTCCCACAGCCCAGCAAAACAGGAGGCTGCTAAACAATCCAGGGCTGGGTTGCAAGGCAGAGGGGCTGAAATTGACGCCATCCTTCCCAGTATATAAATAAACTCACAGCATCCGGTGAGCAGTTCCTTTTCTCCCATCAGGAGGATAAGGGCTCCACCTGACTCCAGCCTTGTCTCTGTCTTTATGTTCTCATCCTTTCGCGGTCCTTCACCCCAAGAACCTCAGGAGCCACATGGGTCGCGGCAGCAACCATGGATTTTGGAAGCCTTGTGGAAGGAGGAGACCCTGAAACTAACGCCCCAAAGATATTGAGGGGTTACTGCATACAGACCATAGTTCAGAGCTAGTCTAAGTTCTAGCCATCCATTGGAGATTTTGGAATATGTCCTTTGAAGATAAGGGGGGACTACTCTAAATAAAGCGGTTGTCATTAATCAATTACTTATTATGTGGCAGGCACTATAATGAGAATCTCACATACTTTATGTTATCTAATCCTTAAAACAGCCTTGTGAAATTAGTAATATTTTTCCTTACAGTGATAATGTGCTCAGAATGGTAAGTAATTTTTGCAAGATTTTATGCCTAATAGAGAGTGGAACTAAGATGGGCATGTAGGCAGCCTGCTGTCATGGCCCTGACTACATTCCCACTCTTCTAATCTCTTTCCTAACAATGGCATCTTGTGTTCAAAAGCACAGTGGAAAGAAACAATAAAGTTTGTCTTCCTAGAGAGGAGTGAAAATCTTGGCTTTGATCATCACTATTGTAGATAAGCCACGTGAGCATCCTCAGTTCCTTTATTTACAAAATGGGGATCTATTGCGTTCCACACTGGATTAACATGAGCACTAAAAGAGACTGTAACAGTGATCTGTGGAATTATTCATTATGAGTCAGGCGCTGCTCCAAGTGAGCTGCAAATGTCTGCTCATTTAATTTGCACAAAAGCATGAAGAGATAGTGATTAGTATTCCTATTTCACCCACAAGTAAGGGAGGCAAAGAATCTTACTTAAATTCACATAGCAACAAATAACAAAAGTCGGGGTGGCTGAAGAACTCTGCTCTGCCCACCTTATTTGGTGGGAGTGGCCTGCTCAGTAGGTGGGAAGCACTCTACCAACAGTGGTTGGTTTTGTCAGAAGAAAATATTTGAGCCTTCCAAGCAGTAGGACTAACCATTAACTTCCCAGTGCCACTTATCACCATGACATCTGTGTTGACTGTCACTTTTCCATGAGTCTAAAGCTTGTATCCTCAGCAAGCAGAATGTGCATTCCTTTGGAGATAACAAGATAAATATGCTCAACTGCAGACTGGCCTGTCTGCTCCCGCTATGATTAGTTGTTAAATCTTGGATAAGCCACTGTCCCTCTTTGCCTTAGTTTTTGCTGAGAGACTGAACACACAAACACAATGGCCACATTGTGGGTTCAGTACAATTTGGACCCACAATCTACAGCAGCTCATGAGGAAACAAACCCAGGACCTATGACAACCAGCTAAGGAAGCCACAGACTATACCTTTAAGTCAGACTTGTGGGAAGTGAGCCCAGCCTCTCTGCCAGCGAACCCCCGAAGCAGTAATACCTGGCGCAATTGGCCTAACACGGCCAAGTCATGATACATAGATGACAGTTTTCCTAATTTCTGTCCTTGCTTCCTAGTCAGGACTAACCAGAGAAAGCAAAATACATAGCTCTGATTGAATACACAGGTTGTGCTTCTTTTCAGTTAGCCTACCAGCAGCTTTCCCACACCAGCAGTGTCCAACCTGGGCACACCTGACACCGTCCCCTTTAAAACCTCCCCACTCCTCTTGGGTGTCTCCATCAAAATGCAGGTGATGGAGGCTGACTCATGCTCTGAAGAAATAGCCTTTTCCTATGCTCACTTGATAGGTCCTCACGCATTTCCACACTGCATTTGTAAAATGAAAGGGTGGCAGGCAGCTGCTAGGGCTCGTGCTTATAACCTTAGTGCTCTGAAGATGAACACTTCCTCAGGATGAAGTGAGGAATGAAGCCCAGGTGACAAGGTGTTAAAAAAAAGGTAGAAAGTTTTCTCTGTCTCTCATTTCCAATCTGACTTGGGGTTGTCCAGTTCCTTGTTTTCAAGGATTTGGGTCTTTCTCAACATGGTTCACTGTAACTTGTCTGTCTGCCCCTTTTATATGGATGGAGAACAAAGGGACATTCCCTTCTTGCAGTTTCAGTTTCTGGAAGACAGTAATGTGATTTTCCCACCTTCTAATCTGCCCCATCTTGGCATGGTTATAGCACTGCCGTATTGATAAGGACTGCATTCAAGAACAAGAGAATGAAAGTGTTTAAAAAGAAAATTAAAGAAAAAACAAATTAAATTGCTTTTCATCTGCAAGTGGCCCTTAGCATTCTAAAAAAACAAGTCAAAGACTTTTGCCTTTCTTAGAACATGGATAACTTGTTCTGCTCTACACACGGGGCCTTGCTCACAGAAGGCAATATACTAAGTGGGAAAGTATGTCTGCATATAACTGCTCTCTTATGTCACTGGAAAGTTGGGAAGAGATTAGGTAACTCTCAACTCAAACCTCAGGAACAATGCATCAATCTCTGAATGGGAAGAGACCAGGATGCAGAGTCCTGGAGGCCACCAAGCACAAGAGTGCTAACAGCTTCTGAATACATCCTTACTCTTACTAAGTAATAGAAATGGAAAGTAACAGATTAGTCACAGAGAACAGATATTTTAGATGGTAACTGGGGTTTAGAGAGTGAGAGTGATGTCTAAAGTCACACAGTGAGATATGATAGAGCTGGCAGCAAAATGCACATCTCTGTAGGACCACTAAACCTTGATTCTATTAAAAAGGAAATAAAAATCTTCTAGATTAGAAATGAAGAATGCTTTATTTGTGGACCACATATTTGTTCACATCAAAATAGCCAGTGAAATCTACTAAAAACTTATAGAACTAGTAAGAAAGCTTAGTGAGATTGTAGAATTCAAGACTTAAGAAAAATCAGTTGTGTTTCCATACACCACCAACACACACAGAACTTGAAACTAAGAAAAAAACTAACTATAATAACACCAAAAAATTGAAATACTGGTGGATAAATCAGAAACCAAAGACTTAAAAGATATCTGTAGACTGAAAGCTGTAAATCACTGCTGGGAGAAATTAAATATGAATAAGTAATGTAGATATGTGCCACATTCATGAGTCAAAAGACTTAATATTATTAAGATGTCAGTTCTCCCAAGACTGTTCTGTGTATTCAATGCAATCACACAATAAAAATTCCAGAAGTGTGTGTTAGGTATAAGTTGATCAAATAATTTAAAATTCATATGAAAAATGAAACAGACCTAAAATTGCTAAAATAACTTTGAAGAAGAACAAAATTAGAGGATTAGTCCTATCCGATTCCAAATTTACATAAAGCTGTGACAATTAAGACTGTGTAAAGTTAGACAAATTTATCAACAGAATGGGAGAGAAAGCCCAGAGAAAGTCCCATATGTGTATGGACAGCTGGTTTTCAACATAAGTACCAAGTGATTCAGTGAAGATAAAATAGTCTTTTCAAGAAATGGTGCTATCAAAATTGGATAGTTTTACCTCACTGCAATAATTAAAACTTAACTGTAAATGGACTATACATGTATAATCTATAATTGAGAATTTAAAAAAAATCATTGTGATTTTGAGTTAGTCAAAGATATTTTAGATATGACACAGAAAACACATTCCATGAGAACTAAGTGAAAAGTTCGACTTCATCAATGTCAAAATTTATGTTTTTAGACATCAAGGGAGAAGTGATCCACCTTCGGGGTGGGGGGCTCCGTGACCCCAGAGGAGAACCAGAATGGGTCCAACCAGGCCCCAACTCACTGGGCCCGTGCGGCGCCAGCTCACATCGAGGGAGAACTGATCTGCCTTCCAGGGTAGGGGGCTCTGCGACCCCGGAGGAGAACCAGAATGGGTCCAACCGGGCCCCAACTTGCTGGGCTCGCGCAGCGCCAGCTCACATCAAGGGAGAACTGATCCGCCTTCCGGGGTTGGGGGCTCTGTGACCCCGGAGGAGAACCAGAATGGGTCCAACCGGGCCCCAACTTGCTGGGCCCGTGCGGCGCCAGCTCACATCAAGGGAGAACTGATCCGCCTTCCGGGGTAGGGGGCTCTGCGACCCTGGAGGAGAACCAGAATGGGTCTAACCGGGCCCCAACTCTCTGGGCCTGCGCGGCACCGGCGAGCGGGCTCGGCATCAAGGAC